>WNYA01000401.1:0-171166 GCA_019512145.1 Engystomops pustulosus
GAGTGGCCACAATGTGAGAACACAGAGGGGAGTGGCCACAATGTGAGGAGGGGAGGGATCAGGAGCACAGAAAGTCGGGCATTATAAGTTTGGGAAGATAAATAAAAGTTTGGGATCAAATGAAAAAGGAGGATAAAATTAAACAGGGGGCATCATATGTGGCTGAGCTGCATTGGGAGGGTTTTACTTGGTTCCTTAGGTTTGGCATCATACCATGTGGGGGCCATTAAGATCCATATTATTTTATGCTTGGGGTGAGGGCACGGGTCATGGTTTAGGAAAAAGGGGGAGGGACTTTTGCCCCTTTTTTCTAGCCCAAGAGTTTGGAGGTATAACTGCCGTGCCTCCCATATATAGATGTGATCGCACCTCGTGTCTCCATCCACCCACAAGTTGGTTGCAGTATTGATGTGTCTGTGATTGTTCCTCAGATCAGAATGTAATAACCTATCACTGTGTGATGTATAATAATGATACATATCACTCATATACTGCTAGAGCCATCAGGCCGATGCTATCTAGCTTTATCCATAGCACAAGCCTTCCCTGTTTTGGACACAGCGCCCTCTATGGATAAATTAAATATGTGACACCCGATAATCTATCTATATTATCTAGATTGAAAAAGAGGAGGTCACCTCCTGGCTGCACCCAAAACTCACTGTGGAGTGTTGGAAATATACACAATGCTATCCCTCCTAACAAAGCCCCCAATATTAAGTACAGGCAGTCCCCGGGTTACATACAAGATAGGGTCTGTAAGTTTGTTCTTAAGTTGAATTTGTATGTAAGTCGGAACTGTGTATTTTATCATTATAATCCCAGCCAGAATTTTTTTGGTCTCTGTGACAATTGGATTTTAAAAATGTTGGATTGTGATAAGAACCAGGATCAATAATAAAGCTTCATTACAGACACATTTAATGACTGTTACAGCTTATTATTGTAGCTTAGGACTAAAGTATAGAAAATTACCAATATCCAGTGGTGCGTTTGTAACTAGGGGCTGTATGTAAGTCGAGTGTTCTTAAGTAGGGGACCGCCTGTATATTATATACACATCCTCTAGATGAATGATATATATGTAACTTCAGCTCAATACAATACAATAAAACTTTATTGATCCAAGTTGGGAAATTGTTTTGTACACGTTGTGATCGGGGAAAATGATGAACACATGAAACACAATTAAACACAGTTTAAAAATAAAAAAATAACAGGTACTACGTCATGGGGCAATAGGAGCACCCTCCCCTTCCCCAGCAGGTGACAGCAAAGAAAATGACGCTTGCAATCGAGGAACATTTTTAGCATCTTGTTGCATACATTGAATGATTTGAGGTTCCTAAGGAAATACATTCTCAATGTTTCTTTCTTATCCGCCAGCTTATAGTTTCCTGCCCAGTCCAGTTTGTCGTCGATGATGACCCCCAGGTACTTGTAGGTGCTGACTTGTTAGACAGCTTGGCCCTTGATGAAGACCGGTCTTAATGCTGATTTATTCCTTTGAGGGTTATTCATGTAGTGACCCTCATCACCGTCCTTTATACGGCCGACTACGACAGTATCATCAGAGGATTATACAAGTAATACATTTATTTGGAGCTACTGTGCAGTGTTTAAAATAGAAGGGGTCTGTATATAAAATTGAAGGGCTGTATATAAAATAGAGAGGTCTGTATATAAAATTGAAGGGCTGTATATAAAATATAAGGGGGCTGTATATAAAATTGAAGGGCTGTATATAAAATAGAGAGGTCTGTATATAAAATAGAGGGGGCTGTATATAAGATAGAGGGGGCTGTATATAAAATAGAGAGGGCTGTATATAAAATAGAGAGGTCTGTATATAAAATAGAGGGGGCTGTATATAAGATAGAGGGGGCTGTATATAAAATAGAGAGGGCTGTATATAAAATAGAGGGGGCTGTATATAAAATAGAGGGGCTGTATATAAAATAAAGGGGGCTGTATATAAAATAGAGGCGGTTGTATATAAAAAAGAGGGGGTTGTATATAAAATTGAAGGGGGGCTGTATATAAAATAGAGGTGGTTGTATATAAAATAGAGGCGGTTGTATATAAAAAATAGAGGGTTGTATATAAAATAGAAGGGGGGGCTGTATATAAAATAAAGGTTGGGGCTATATATAAAGTAAAAGTTAGGCGCTGTTTATTAAATAGAGGGTGGGGCTGTATATAACATAGAAGTTCCTCTGAATATATAATGGAAGATGATGTAGCTAAATTATATAATTGGATATAAATTAATTAAACCAATTAATTAATTTTGGTTGCTCTGCTGTATACAAATTTGAGGGAATGATGTATAAATGTACTTGGGGTGCTGTATTGTATGTTATAAGCGGGTGCTGTATAAGGATATAAATGGATGTGTATTTAAATTAGAGAGAACGCTGTATATAATGTATATTATGTAATCTGCCTCTATTTGTCCTCTGACTGCCTGGATGTAGAGTTATGCAAATCCTGCTTTGCTGATATACATTACAATAACGTCACATTATCTTATCACAGAAGGAAATACTTCCATGCAGCTTAATGTATTTGAATTTCTTTATAGTTTGTTAACTTAAAATTCAAGGTTGACTATTAGGACACCAACAATCATGATAATAGGGATCTGATTTCTCTAAAAGAAAGTAACACAGTCTAAGAAACAATCTAAACTAACGGCAGAATATGGTGGTCAATAAGATATGGAAGAATATGTCTCCTCCAGCAAAAAACAAACCCTCTAAACACAAGCATATACACTCACCGGCCACTTTATTAGGTCCACCATGCTAGTAACGGGTTGGACCCCCTTTTGCCTTCAGAACTGCCTCAATTCTTCGTGGCATAGATACAACAAGGTGCTGGAAGCATTCCTCAGAGATTTTGGTCCATATTGACATGATGGCATCACACAGTTGCCGCAGATTTGTCGGCTGCACATCCATGATGCGAATCTCCCGTTCCACCACATCCCAAAGATGCTCTATTGGATTGAGATCTGGTGACTGTGGAGGCCATTTGAGTCCAGTGACCTCATTGTCATGTTCAAGAAACCAGTCTGAGATGATTCCAGCTTTATGACATGGCGCATTATCCTGCTGAAAGTAGCCATCAGATGTTACAGGGTACATTGTGGTCATAAAGGGATGGACATGCTCAGCAACAATACTCAGGTAGGCTGTGGCGTTGTACCAAGGGGCCCAAAGACACCATGACACCACCACCACCAGCCTGAGCCACTGATACAAGGCAGGATGGATCCATGCTTTCATGTTGTTGATGCCAAATTCACCCCACCATCCGAATGTCGCAGCAGAAATCGAGACTCATCAGACCAGGCAACGTTTTTCCAATCTTCTACTGTCCAATTTCGATGAGCTTGTGCAAATTGTAGCCTCAGTTTCCTGTTCTTAGCTGAAAGGAGTGGCACCCGGTGTGGTCTTCTGCTGCTGAAGCCCATCTGCCTCAAAGTTCTCCTCTGACCTCTGGCATCAACAAGGCATTTCCGCCCACAGAACTGCCGCTCACTGGATGTTTTTTCTTTTTCGGACCATTCTCTGTAAACCCTAGAGATGGTTGTGCGTGAAAATCCCAGTAGATCAGCAGTTTCTGAAATACTCAGACCAGCCCTTCTGGCACCAACAACCATGCCACGTTCAAAGGCCTCAAATCACCTTTCTTCCCCATACTGATGCTCTGTTTGAACTGCAGGAGATTGTCTTGACCATGTCTACATGCCTAAATGCACTGAGTTGCCGCCATGTGATTGGCTGATTAGAAATTAAGTGTTAATGAGCATTTGGACAGGTGTACCTAATAAAGTGGCCAGTGAGTGTATGTCTATATACTATGGAGTTGTGGAAAGAGGGAGATATTGTAAGTTTGCCCTTTTCCCTACCCTCCTATCTTCATCCCCTAAAATGAGGTAAAAAGTATAAAAGTCCCCCATAGTGGAGGCAATGCTATATTAAGTTCTCCTTATTGTCACACCCTTAGTATAATACACCTTTCCCTGAAATTCTACCCTATAAAATCCCCCTTACTGTTCCCCCATTGTAAAATACCCCTGCCCCACTTCTATGATAATAATAATAATAATAATAATAATAATAATAATTGCATACTTCTTTCCTGTATTATTTAAAAATATAGAATCACACACTATCCACATTCATCCTCACAGTAGCTCCATTGTCTCCTTCCCGACAACGTCCAACTTTTTGATAAAACTTGAAGGAGCAATTCAAGACTGTCCTTCAGAATCCACGATGGTTCAGTGGTATGGTATGGTCAACCACCAGAACACAATTGGGACCTCTAGGTCTTAATCTTGTGTTCGGGCCTAACCCACCATTCTGTTTTTGGTGGTCCTAGGGTCAAACACAAGATTAAGGTCCAATAGAAGACAATACAATTTGGAGACTTGTGGTTGATGCAAGATTCTCCCTCATAACTAGTCTGGTCATGTTAGCTGGAGGTGCCCGCATTTTGAGGTGCCGCATGAGTGGTGACAACACATCTTCCACCTACAGATAGTGTGGGCACCATTTTGGTGACCACACCATCCACTTAAGGTAATTCTTCAACCATTAAGTTAAGTTACAGCTAAAAATAGATTTACGTTTATGATTGTCCTGGACCAACACAACAGAGGACATTTCCTTTATTCTGACATTATTATCAGGACCATAAATGATATCCTTGAGGTATGAGGCTCTCAGGAATTCTCACCTTGTTGCTGTTAGGTCTTTACATTTTCTGCTTCCCTGTTCTTCAAGTACCTGATAACATGTACTGGACTATAAAAATAAGTCTATAACCTAACCCACTAATAAGGCTATACCTCTATGCCCCACCCACTAATAAGCCTAGACCGCTATGCCCCACCCACTAAGAAGCCTATACCTCTATGCCCCACCCACTACTAAGATGATACTTAAACACCTCAACCAAGTTCTCCATCACAAGAGAAGACTATCCGGAACTGAACATTCCTACCATGACATCTCTTCTTGGATTTCTGAGCCTCTTCTCAGCTCTCGCGACAACAAGTAAGTCCTAGAGACAAATTTTCAATTTTCTTTCTTAAGGGAATGTATTTGACTTTACACATAGAACTTTTTAATATTTTGCTTAAATCAAAGATATATTCTCAAGTTTTATATTTATGACACAAGACATCTCATAAACACATAATGGATGTGAGTCCCACTTCTGGATATCCACCGACCCCCTTCATGGGTTGGACTGATTGGAGAGATTGCCAATCATGAGCTGATACTTTTAATGCTATTGTATATAGGTGCACCAAAAATGATCTATAGTTTCATCTCTCCGATCGGCCTGGATGAAGAGTGGCTGTGCATGCATGGCAAACCTGACATCCAATCTGGGCACGGGAAGAGGGTCAGCAGAAGCCCAAAGGTGGATGATGTATCCATCATGTATTTATAACATGCCCATGTAATGCAAGATGAATGTTATATCACCCCTCAAGTCTTTAAAGTAAGGGAAGTATAACCGTATTGTGTATCCTTGGTAGAAGTCCAATTATTTATATATATATACATGGTTCATAGAAAAAATATGGTGGAAAGTTGTTCTAGGATGAATCACATCAGAAGACAAATTCTTCCCAAAGAGTTGCTGTCTCCATCTGAAGGAAAAAAAAAGTTTCATCTCCAGAGGTGACAATCTTTATTTACTGTAAGAACTATGAATCTG
Organism: Engystomops pustulosus; assembly: GCA_019512145.1. Lineage (NCBI taxonomy): Eukaryota > Metazoa > Chordata > Amphibia > Anura > Leptodactylidae > Engystomops > Engystomops pustulosus. Next base: position 5,743 of record WNYA01000401.1, read on the forward strand.
TAGGATAGCCGAGCTCAGGAGCAGAGCACAGCAGGAACAGCAGAAAGCTCCCAACAGCAAAATAATATTGATTGTTATATTATAATATAAAACTGTGTTCCCTCGTCCATCCATTCCCCCCAATCCCTATCCTTCACCTTTCCTGGTTGAACTTTATTGACATATGCCTTTTTTTCAACCGTATTAACTATATAACAATGTATTTTGCGTGTACTTGAGCCTGACCTTTCCTCCACAGTAATATAGTTCCTATATATATTTCCAGGCTATGCTCTCTCCTGCATATCATGTGGTAACCTGACGTCACCTACATGTACCGGCAGCAGTGTGACATGTCCTTTGGGCTCTATGTGTGCCTCCTCTCTATTAGAATTCACGATTGGTGAGTAATGGATAATATCACAGTCTTCAGTCATTGATCGTCGCCTTGTAATTTTCTCTCTAGACCAAATATTCCAGAGCAAGCAAGTCATAACTTCCAGATCTGTACTGTCAGATGGGTGGTTCCAGGCCATCTGCCCCGGCCTAGGAGGGATTTATATTGGGTAGTGAGATGTTGCCTAATCTTCTGTCAGATGGGCGCCTCTGGACTGGTGCAGGTGGACTGGCTTCACACATTTGATAGTACAGGTCTTAAAATAATGCCACTCAGAATTAGCGGGGGCTAGAGAGTAAACGAAATCTGGAATTTGGCACTTCTTAAAGGTTTCAAATAGTTGCACAAAGTGGGAAAAAGACCTCTTTAAAGGAACACTTACCTATCAATCCAAGCACCATGACTGTGGTATCTTCTTATATTTGTTATCCATGGTCTCCATCCTTCTAAAATCATCTTTCACAGTTATGCTAATGAGGCTACGTGATTAACCTAGCCCCTCCCCTTCCCCTTCTTCTTCAGCACTTCTGCAGTGAACAGTTCCTGCTGTAATCTCAGTGCTGAGGGAGCAGGGGGAGGGTGAGACAGTGTAACAGACTGTAAAGCTGATTACAGAGGGGCTAGGTTAATCCTATAGCCTCATTAGTATAATTTGATAAGTTGATTTTAGAAGGAAGGAGGCCATGGATGACAAATATAAGAAGATACCACAGTCCCGGTGCCTGGATCTATGAGTAATGTCCCTGGTTTATCAGTATGGATTTTGATGGTAGATTTCCTTTAAAAAAATGTATTTGTTTCGTATAGGGGTTGTCTTGGTAAGAATACCTCACTCATACACCTCACATATGCTCCTTATCTTATTATAATCTCCTTTGTACCTAATTGCAGATGATACAACTTTTAAAAGTTACATCCGGGGATGTTCTATACTAAATAAATGTGAGACCTATGAAGTCGCCTACCACCAGTTGAATATGAATGTAGCCACGACATGTTGTTCCACCGATGACTGCACACCGTCCGTTCCTTCATGTAAGTTGGACACTTTGGGGGACAAAGTGTCAATATTTAAAAAGTTTTTAAAAAAAGGCTAGGGAAGCTATCATCTTGTGAATACAATGGGCACACAAATATGAGTCTAGTGAGTTCTTTATAAAGATCAAAAATATTTGTCCAAGTTTCCCAGGTTTCTGGTGAAGAAGGCACATAAATCTCCCATCCCCAAGTTTCCCTGTTTTCTCAACCCAAAAGTGTTGAGGGCAAGAGGCAGGAGGGGCGTGAATTGAAAAACCAGCATAGACTATAGCAGAAAACTTCCCCAGTTCAGACCTGGCCTTGGGTCTACACTGGTGTAGATTGTGCCCGATCTACCAAGAGGCTTAAGTAGATATGGGTGCTTGGACGCTGATGGAGAGAAATTTACAATTGGCGTTTAACATGACAGACAGGACCCCATTTTCATTTTAAGGTTGAAGGTTAAAAAGTTACCAAGCAATGCTGGATACAATGCAGTAGATTTCTACTTTTACTTGGTGAATGAAAAACCCTAAAACCTTGCTATGGGTTACCCCTATGAACATTATCTCTATATGACCTTTGTGTCAATAATGTAATCACAAATAATCAATGTCATGCGGGCAAAGATATTTCAAACAGACTGGTTTTGCCAATAATCTACCTTTTTTCAGGGCTCTCTCACCTTTGCCAGGTTGTAGGTCCCATAGTAGAGGTAGGTCTAATAGTAGAACATAGCCTCATAGTAGAGCTGAGACTAGTTGTAGGATCCATAGTAGAGACCAGATGTAGGTCCAATAGTAGAGCTCAGACCAACTGTAGGTCCCATAGTAGACATTAGACCAACTGAAGGTCCCACAATATAGTATATACCAGCTGTAGGTCCCATAGTAGAGTAGAGACATGCTGTAGGTCCCATAGTAGACATAAGACCAACTGTGGGTCCCACAATAGAGTAGAGACCAGCTGTAGGTCCCATAGTAGAGCTGAGACCAGCTGTAGGTCCCATAGTAGACATAAGACCAACTATGGGTCCCACAATAGAGCAGAGATCAGATGTAGGTCCCATAGTAGAGATGAGACCAGCTGTAGGACCTATAGTACAGCAGAGACCAGCTGTAGGTCCCATAGTAAAGCAGAGACCAGCACTTTGGGTCTTCGCCAGGTTGATGTTTCCAAGTGCAGGTTTTGGGAGTGGGGGAAAGCTCTTTCTACAAAGGATTAAGCTCAATCACATATTTCATTTAGGTCCATCAGTTTCTTTGCCCTCATGGACAGTATATCCTGCCAATAATCTGCAGTAAGAGCTTCCTGTAATAAATCTGATCTAATCCGGACATTATACAATTCTATTCACCTTTTTCTTCCTATAATAGTTGCACGCAGCACCAACGTGACCAACGGACTGGTGTGTCCATCCTGCATATCTCTTGGCTCCTACACATGTGACTCTCCATATACGGTAGAGTGCAGAGGAAGCGAGGACCGGTGTCTCTTCACTTCATTAGAAATAAAAGGTAATTCTGATAATCAAATATTAAACTCTTATAAATCCAAAAATGGCAACTCCCCCCATTATGCCAAGAGGGTGGGGAGGTGTAGGGTAGGCTGTCCCAATTTCTCCCAAATCTGGGGCAGGTTATAGCGCAACTCTACAGCTAAAGGAATTACATGGCCTCTTGTTATAATTTGGGGGTTGGGGGGACATCAAGTCCAATAGGAGTGCTTCCTAAATTTCCTCCGATATGCCATGGCCTTTGGTGGGCACAGGCAGCATCTGCACTGGACAGATCAAAGCCTAGAGACACTTATAAGTGGGATTGTACTGACTTACCTACCCGTGATATTGTTGCAGGAGATAAAGGTTCAATTATAGCTTCCAGTCGATCGTGCACAACGCAAAGTGTCTGTGACCTCATCCACAACTACAACAGCGAAGCAGAAGTAACGGATAAAATCACGTATGAGTGCACCAATGGCGCCACAAGTGTCCAGGCGGTTTTCCTACCTGCAGCCGTCACGTGTCTTCTGCTGCTTAAGTGGCTCTTCTAGAAGATGTTTCAGTTTAAGTGACCAAGGATAATGACCCCGTCACATAACTCCAGATTGTTTTCCAGCTATTATCCAGATATGAAATGAATCAATGTACTGTATGTATCAAAGCCTCGTGGGATCTTCTTTGTATCTGTGAAGCCAGAACACATAAAGCAATGTAGGGCTGTAACGTTTGGAAGGGCCGTTACTAATAGTGGGGAAGGCAGGAGGGTGCACACCTTGTAGGCACAACAACAGCAAAGGCTGGTATGATGTTATGTGATGGTTGCTGTGTCTCCTGTGTTCCGGTTAGTAAAACCAGTAGGGGATATGACGTGTAAGGGGTTAAAAATAAGGTAGAAGTTGATACACTACCAACTAGTCGGAAAGAGTTGGTAAAACTTTTGATTTTATTATAAAATGTTGACAATGTGTTTCACAAGATGTTCTGAAATGCTCCCTTCTTCAGGTACAATTTATACAGAGCGACATTAGAAATACTACACACATCAGAGATACTACACATCAGAGATGCTACACACATCAGAAATGCTGCACACATCAGAGATACTACACACATCAGAGATACTACACACATCAGAGATGCTACGCACATCAGAGATACTACACACATCAGAGATACTTTACACATCAGAGATACTGTACACATCAGATATACTACACACATCAGAGATACTACACACATCAGATACTATATAATACACACATCAGAGATACTACACACATCAAATACTGTATACTACACACATCAGATATACTACACACATCAGATACTGTATACTACACACATCAGAGATACTACACACATCAGATACTGTATACTACACACATCAGAGATACTACATACACAATCAGATACTGTATACTACACACATCAGAGATACTACACACATCAGATACTGTATACTACATTCATCAGAGATACTACACACATCAGAGATACTACACACATCAGAGATACTGTTGCTCTTTATATACTTGTAAGAAGAAGTAAAGACTTCACTTCTGAAACGCGTTGTCTACATTTTAAAATAAAATTAAGAAAACTGTTTTAACAACTCACTCCGACTCGATGTTGATTGTTTTCATCCTTTCCATTATATCCCTGTATCCGGATACATCTCTATCCCTCTCTGTACATTGATTATCTCTCACTACTTTAAAGAAGGTCTCCGCTATTATCTTCCCGACGCTCTACAGCTGCAGCCAACCTCTAGTGACCGGTTATGTCCACTGCTTGTTATGGTCAGTGTTATGATCGGAACCCCACCGATCGGCTCCTGATGCTGGGACCCCAGTGGTCCTGTGCTGCTGCTGCGGCTCCAATGATCGGCTGTAATACAAGGAGGAAGTCTCAGCCAAAGCGCTCTCAGAGAGTAATGAGGAAGGAGCTCTATTCTGTAACCGAGCTAGATATTATACCGGCAGATTAAAAACATTTTGTCCCACAAGATTTCTTTGTATTTTGTTCACTTGTAAATAATTGAAAAGGTTTCATTCCAGACTCCTTTTATTGCTCTGCAGTTCTGGATGGTCCTACATGATCCGGCCTTTGATCGGACCTCTGGTGAACTGATAAAGTGGGGTCAAAAATGTTCTCCTCATTGGATCTCATGACAAGTTTTTGGAATTTTCAGGCTGAGAGTGTGAATGTGTCTGACTTTATTTCTGATTTTGCTGATGTGTCTGATAAAGTTTCGCCTGACATCTTACCCCGCATAGGCCCTACATCTGTTGGATTAATATAGGTAGGATTTTTAATCTATCCCGTCCTGAGCGTGAGGCTGTGTGGGAGAACATTTCAAAAACGTTGGGGCAGGGTTTTTTTTAATTAAAAAACATGGTGGCCTTAGGTCGTGTATTGACTATCTTGAGCTCAATAACATTACTTTAAATAAAACAAGATCCTTTCCCATTGATTTCGACTTGATCCCGTCTTTTTCAATCAAGATAATCTGTGCCGGTTGGTTCTCCAAGATCGATCTCTGTGGGTAGGGCCAGATTAAGGTTGGTGGGGGCCCCTGGGCAAAAATCTGGTGGGGTCACCATTGAATGTAGTCCAGACAGAGAACAGCAATCACTATCTACAGCCCCCCAGCAATAACTATATACAGCTTCTCCATTACACTATATACGCCACCCAGTAATCACTATATACAGCCTCCTAGCAATACCTATTTACAGCCCCAAATAATCACTTTGTACAGCCCCCCAGTAATCAATTTATACTGAACCCCAACAATAACTATATACAACTACCAGTACGTATCGCCCCCCCCCGCAATCCTGTATACAGCCCACAGTTATCATATATACCGCACCCCTGCAATCAATATAACAAGCCCCCAGCAATTACTATACACAGCCCCAGCAATCACTAATACTACAGCTCCCCAGAAATCCTATTACAACCCCTCCCCCAACAATAACTAAATACAGCCTCGCCCTTCAGCAATCTGTATATAGTTCCCAATGCAATAACCGTAAATCAGCCCCAAAAATCACTTAGCACAGTTCCCCCAGCAACTAACAATCTTGCCACCAGCAAATCACGGTATACAGCTTCCCCAGACATCACGTATACAGCTCCCCCAGCAATCACTATACAGCTTCCTCCCAACAACTGTCCACCCCACAACTGATAATGCTCCCCAGCAATCACTATATACGACTCCCCAGCAAGCACTATCACGCGAATCAATATTCAGCTCCCCCAGCAACCACTATATACAGCTCCCCCACAATCACTATATACACGCTCCCCCACGAAGCAATACTGTATATAACTCCAGCCATCCACTCATATATACAACGCTCCTCCAGAATCAACTATATTACAGCTCCCCAGCAATAATTAATACGCTCCCCAGTAATCACTTATAAGCCCAGGCACTCCATACACCCCAAGCAATCACTATATACAGCTCCCCCGCAATCACTATATACAAAGCTCCCCCAGCAATCAGCTACATCCAGCTCATATACAGCTCCTCCAGCAACCACTATATACAAGCACCCCAGCACTATAATTAGTATACAGCTCCTCCAGTAATGCATGTATAAGCCCCCCCCCCGCTCAGCAATTCAGCGCCTTATCGCTCCTATACAAGCATCCTAACAGCTCCCTAGAACCACATTAACAGCACCCCCAGCAATAAGTTATAATACAGCTCCTCCAGTTATCACTGTTATACAGCCCCCCAGCACATCATATACAGCTCTCCCCCCACAATCACTGTATACACCCCCCCAGCACCACTACTAACAGCACCCCCATCAATAACTTATATATACCGCTCCTCCATATCACTGTAACAGCCTCCCCCCCCCAGCAACACTATGTCAGCTCCCCCCCACAATACTGTATACAGCTCTCCAGCAATCACTAGTATACAGCGCCCCCCAGCAATTCACCTGTATACAAGCTCCCCAGCAATCACTATATACAGCTCCCCAGGCAATCACTATAACTACAGCTCCCCCAGCAATCCACTTATACAGCCCCCAGCAATGCACTATATACCAAGCTCTCCCCAGTAATCACATTATTACAGCCCCCAGCAATCATAATATACAGCTCCCCCAGCAATCACTATAGACCGTCCCACAGCTCCCCAGCAACTCACTATATACAGTCCCCAGCAATCACTATATACAGCTCCCCACAGCAATCAACTGTATACAGCTCCCCCAGCAATCACTATATACAGGCTCCCCACACATCAATATATACGCTCCCCCAGCAATCACATATACAGCGCCCCAGCATCACTATATAAAGCTCCCCCAGCAACTATATAAGCTCCACTCAGCATCAACTATATCAGCTCCCCACGCAAATCACTATAGTACCAGCCCCCCATTAATCACTGTATACAACTCCCCCAGTAATCACTGTATACAGCTCCACCAGCAACCACTATATACAGCACCCCAGCAATAATTATATACAGCTCCTCCAGTAATCACTGTATACAGCCCCCCCCCTCAATCAACTATATCAGCTCCCCAGCAATCACTAGATATACACCTCCTCCAGCAACCACTATACAACTCACCCCGAATAATTATATACAGCTCCTCCAGTAATCACTTATACAATCCCCCCCAGCAATCACTATATACAGCTCACCCCAGCAATCAATATATACAAAGCTCCCCCAGCAAACCACAAACACCCCACCTAATAATAACAGCACCCCCAAAATTAATTAGATACAGACTCCTCAGTAATCACTGTATACAGCCCCCCAGCATCACTATATACAGCTCCCCCAGCAATCACTATATACAGCCCCCCCAGCAATCACTATATACAGCACCCCCAGCAATAATTATATACAGCTCCTCCAGTAATCACTGTATACAGCTCCCCCAGCAATCACTATGTACAGCTCCCCCAGCAATCACTGTATACAGGTTCTCCAGCATGACATATACAGCTCCCCAGCAATCTTATCAGCTCCCCATCAATCACTATAAGCTCCCCCAGCACATCACTATATACAATCAGCTCCCCCAGCACCATTACAGCCCAGCATCACTATATACGCTCCCCCAGTAATCACTATATACAGCCCCCACAATCACTATATACAGCTCCCCAGCAATCACTTATATACAGCTCCCCAGCATATCACTATATACAGCTCCCCAGCATCACTATATACAGCTCCCCCACCGCAATCACGTATACGAGCTCCCCCAGCAATCACTATATACAGCTCCCCCAGAATCACTAATACAGCCCCCCCAGCACCACTATATTACGCTCCCCCAGCAATCACTATAATACAATCCCCCCCAGCAAACACATATACACAGCGTCCCCAGCAATCAATGTATACAGCTCCCCCAGCAACCACTAGATACAGCCCCCCCAATCACTATAGCCTCCCCAGCAATCACTGTATACAGCTCCCCCAGCAATCACTATTACATCTCCCCAGCAATCACTGTATACAGCTCCCACGCAATCACTGTATACAGCCCCCAGCAACCACTATATACAGCTCCCCCAGCAATCACTTATCAGCTCCCCCAATCTGTGGGGCCAACAACTTATTTGGATCATCAAGGAAAAAAATGGAAAATCATGGGTAATACTCCTAAGGACATTTTAATTTCTTGTATTCTATCGGCTTCTGCAATGCCCTGATGTTCCAACATTTTTAATGATATTTTTCAGGATTTACTGGTCACGATGGGGTTTTTGTTTTTATGGGTGATATCCTTAGGGAACAATTCTATATAACATAATCATCAATGTTATTTAGGTGTAAAAAGGCATCTAGACCCTTCTTGAAGCTCTCTGCTGTCCCTGCTGTGACCAGCGCCTGAGCTCGGCTATTCCACAGATTGACAGTTCTCATAGTAAAAAAAGTCCAGTCGCCTCTGGTGATTGAAGGAAATCTAACATTTTAAAATGACCTAAATATACCGTTACACAGCGCTAGGTAAGCCGATGCTGGAGGTGGTCGTGATATGGCATGGAAATCCGCAGTTGCTATGAAAAATAGATTTATCAATAGGCATTGACACAAGGCTCTTGGCGCTCGGCCCCATTCATGCTTGAAACGTCTCGCTCCTGAAAGCCGTTGACATCACCGAGCTCTTGGGAGCATTGGCACCTGCGCACTGTATCTTCATTATATGGGGCCATGCAAAATGAAGATACACCGGTCCATTTTAAAAAATTCCGCCTTTTTTTCCGAATCCGCCTGGTTTTCCGATGGCCACGCCCCCCGATTTCTGTTGCGTGAAAGCCGCCGCCCATGCGCCACAATCCGATCGCGTGCGCCAAAATCCCGGGGCAATTTGGCGCAAATCGGAAATATTCGGTAAACCTGACAAAAATGCACGATTCGGACCCTTAGTAAATGAGCCCCACAGTGCTCATGCGCCAGTGCTTCCGAGAGCTCGGTGACGTCACCGGCTCTCGGGATCGAGCACGGGAGGGAGAAGTTTCAAGCACGCAAGGCACATACATTGTTATAATCGGGACCAAGCGCCAAGCACCCTGTGTCAGTCCAAGAGCGCCGAATGGGGTCATATGCCTTTTGATAAATTTATTTTTCATCAAAACTGTGGATTTCCATGCCATATCACGACCACCTCCAGCATTGGCTTACCTAGAGCTGTGTAACGGTATGTTTAGGTCAGAATGACCAATTTAAAATGGTAGATTTCCTTTAAACCTTGTTTTCTCCAGACGGAGACAGTGCCCCCTCGTCTTTTGATTTGATTTAATCTGAAACAACTTACCTCCATATTTTTTGTATGGACCATTCATATATTTATATAAATTTATCATGTCCCCTCGTAGTCGTCTCTTTTCCAAACTAAATAAATTACAATTTATTTTAATTAAATTTATCCCAAATAATTATTAATAAAATTACTTTTATTACAATTTATTTAGTCTGAAAAAGTCTGTAGTTTACAAATTACAGAACAATAATATTATAGATAAATGAACAAAAAGAAAAAAATAGATAAAAAGACAAAAAAAGGAGACAATGATCGGCAGTTTGATATTCAGTCTATGGATAGGACCTGCAGGGACTGGTTAGATGGGGGGCGCAGGTTCCTCCTGTTTGCGCCTTGTTTGTTGAACAGCCTGATGGCAGCGGGGAGGAAGGACTTACGATAACGCTCTCTCTCACACTTGGGGTGAAGCAGTCGGTAACTGAATGTGCTCCCCAATGCCAGCACAGTCTCATGCAAGGGATGGGAGCTATTCTCCAGAATAGACTTCAACTTACACAGTGTCCTCCTCTCAGCCACCACCTGGACTGTGTCAGGAGGACTCCTCAGGACAGATCTGGTTTTCCTAATCAGTTTGTGCAGCCTGCTCCTCTCCTTAGCCAAGATGCTGCCTCCCCAACAGACTGCACCAAAGAAGATGGCTGATGCCACTACAGAGGTGAAGAAGGTCTTAAGATGTGAGGAACCGTGAACTCCTGGCCATTAAGTGGGCATTTGAGAAATGGACACACTTGTTTTTTTTATCTTTTTGTTTTTGTCATTACTTACCTTTCTGGCACTTAAAATATTTAGGTTGATGCCCTGTCTCACAGTTTTTCAAGCAATGCCCCAAAGGTGGCTTCTGCAAAGATCCTGTCTCTGACTATCAGGAAAAGTTCCTTCCTTTTGGAGGGTTTGCCACGAGCAATAGAGTAAACACTCCTACCAAGGTCTCCCCGCTCTATTGAAATTATGGTTTTCACCCCCAAATATATTATACTTGTAGGGACAATGAGTCACTTATGCTTTCTGCTGAATCAACGTATTAATGACTGAGCTCAATCCGGGTCCAGACTCTCTCGAATGTAGTTAAAGCTCAAGACAGACAACAACATTATTGTAATAAAAGACGGTCTTCTGGCCCTGACTATATTTTTGGGGATAAGGTGTGGTTTTCACCATGAACCTGTGCCTCAAGATTCCTTCTGGGAAATTTGCTCCCCGCTACATGGTTTCATATGTAATATCCAAGATTACTAATCCTGTGTCCTTTAGATTGCAGTTGCCCCAAATCCTCCGTATCCATAATGTACTTCACAAGTCACCGTTGATAAGATAATTCCAGGTGTCATACTTGGCCCTAAACCACCAGTTCCTGTTGTAATCCCAAATGAATAGAATTCGAAGTTGAGAAAATTCTTGATTCTCGCAGAAAGATGTTCAATTGTGTTCATTGGAAGGGATATGGCCCTGAGGAGTGTACATGGGTCTCTGGCATCGATCCACATGTTGTATCTTCTCAGGTTTTATCGTCACCATAACCCCTCCAAACCTGGTGGTCCTGATGAGGGTCCGGCGAGTGCTCGTAAGAGGGGGTTACTGTTACATCTGTGTCTTTGTCTTCTGCTCTTCGGCTGAGAGGGCGCTGAATTCTATTTGGTGCTTCTCAGTTGGCAGTCTGAACAGTGCTCTATTACTGGACTTCTGGGAATCTGCAAACCTTACTCTGGACCTGCAAGTGTTAAGGCTCACACGTGTTCAGAGCTCAGCCTTTCTCACTCTGATTTAATCTCTTTGCTGGTCAAGCAGTTTGTCTCACTCTGCGTCATTGCTTTTGATATTCTGTGTTATTCAAGTTATCTTGATATTGAATCTGTTCTGTTTCTTGCTCTCTAGTCTTGACTTGGATTCATCTGTCTTGTTACTTATTTATAACTTGACACAGGAAAAGAAAAACCCCCCAGTAATTGGTCACTGTCAAAGTGGACCCCGTAAGCAGGTTGGTGACAGTTGGGGACTTACGGTCCTTGTCAGTGTCCTGCCCATAGGTCACGTTATTATAATTCTCCCTTTTATCAACCCCCCCCCCCCCCCCCCCGCTACTTGCCTTTTAAAAATAATCACATACTAACCCCTCCTCAATCTTCCCGGTAGCTCAGTCGTCCCCTGCTAGCATCCTCCTCCTGACACAACTAGAGGTTAAGCATCAGATTCATCTCACTTCGTCCTGAGTCAATAGGGGGGTAACTATTGTGGTAGAAGCCATAGAAGGTGCCATGGGGCCCAGAGTGTCAGGGGCCCTATCATTCAACCTGACTCTCTAAAGTATATGTAAACTGTATGTATAAGTGTATACATATAAATTAGTGTGTATATATGAGAGTATAAATGTATGATTGTACCTTGCATGTGTGAGTATACAAATATGTATATTTTTTAAGGTTGAAGAGGAGCCCCATTCAGAAGCCCGCAATGGGGCCCTGCCTCTCCTAGTTATACCACTGCAGGACACTAGAAAACTAGAAAATAGTTCTTGTAGTCTGCAAATTGGGTTGTCTTCTTCCAGACATCTAGGGCTTATTCTTGTGTTCAAGCTGAGTCTCACCAGAGATCCATCACGTTTTTTGGTTCTCAAACACAAGATTACGCCCTATAGGTACAATAGAAGGGAGTCCAATTTGGAGACCACAATCTGTTTTCTAGTGGTTAACACAATTTGAGTCTCATAATGATGTTATCTGGTGGTCTCAGGAGCCCCAGTCTGGCCATAGTTAACAGCCATCACCCTCTACAGATGTTGTGGCCACCATTTTTGTGACCACATCATGACACGAATGTAACTCTACACCGATTTGCTTTAAGGTACAGCTAAAAATAGATTTGGTTATGTTTACCAGACCAGGGCAAGACAACAGAGGACATTTCCTTTATTCTGACATTATTATCAGAAACATAAATGATATCCTTGAAGTCTGAGGCTCTCAGGAATTCTCACCTTGTTGCTGTAGGTCTCTACATTTCTACTTCCTTGTTCCTCAAGTACCTGACACAGGAGATAACATGTACTGGACTACAGAAATAAGCCAAGAGCTCTATGCCCGGCCCACTAATAACAGGGGACTTTATCAACCCAACCGAGTTCTCCATCACAAGAGAAGACTTTCCAGAACAGAACCATCTCACCATGACGTCTCTTCTCGGCTTTCTGAGCCTCTTCTCAGCTCTCACAACAACAAGTACGTTTTTTTTTTTAATATTCATTAATTATGTTTTAAAAGAATTTCTATTTCAGTAATATTTGTTGGAATTAAAGGGGTAAAAGGGTAACCACATTATAGGACCTGCGGGAAAACGTCCCCTTGATCTGATGTACCTGCTGTGATTGAGGTACCTGGTCAACTGTGCGAATGTGCTGGCAGGTGAGGTACCATTTTCTGATGGGGTCTCAGGGCACTCCGGACAACCAGTTGTTTCAGGTTTCAGGACAGGAGAGGGGGGACTGGAAATATTTCTTTTAGTCTTGTATCTTTATGCAGAATCAGTTGGATTTCCTTGGCAATGTGACGTAGGATCTCCAATTGTGTAAGTGACTACTAGGGGCACTCTGGCCTCCTAATAGGTCTCCTTATATGTGAGTAAATCATCTCTGTTGATGATTTTCTTATTTGGTTGTCAGTCACTTTTGGTCTGTAGCCCAACTGGAGAAATTGAATTTTATATAAAGGAGGCCCTAAAACTCGACAGCATGCAAAGAGCCACAAAATAAGGAGTATGGAGGGTCACCGGTATGAGGAAAGATTTAAAAAATTAGATTTAGACATTTAGTTTCAAAAAAGGGACAACTCACAAGGGACATTAATAATTTATACAAATATATAAATGGTCCGTACCATAAATATGGTGGAAAATTGAATCTGTGGAATAGCGGAGCTCAGGAGCCAGTCATGGCAGGAACAGCAGAGAGATTCAGAGCTTCCGCTCCCAGTAAAAGTCTTTTATATCTTTCCAGGTTATGCTCTCTCGTGCATGTCATGTCATAATGCGACCTCATCTACATGTAATGGCAGTAGTGTGACTTGTCCTTCGGGCTCGCTATGTGCCTCCTCACTATTGGAATACACCATTGGTGAGTAATGGAATAATATGACACGGTCTTCAGTCATTGTTCGATACTTTGTAATCTCGATTCTCTTCTATTATGGGAATGTAATGCTGCAGGATTGTATGGAGATGATCTCTCATAATATCTGCGTATTAAATTGTAACGTTATCCAGGGAGAGAATTACTTTACAGTTCAAATAATTAGGAAATAGACATTTTATTCTCACCTTGGATGATCAGGTGATCGTTGTATTATCTTAGTAAGGATACAACATGCAGCTCTGATATGAACCTTATCTTTACACTGAAAGTTTTCTCATTCTTAGACTAATAATCACCTTTGTGTCTATTTTCAGGTGCCAAAACATTTGGAAGTTACTTCAAGGGATGTGCCGTACCAGCCGAGTGTAACGCATTCGAAGTTTCATTCCGTGGAATACAAATGAATATGGCCACTAAATGTTGTTCCACTGATGACTGCACCCCTTCTGTCCCCATAGGTAAGATGGACACGTTGGGAGAGATTTATCACACTGGTGTATGTTAACCCCCCCCTTTGGCAACGCCAGATACATGAGGAGGCTCCGGCTGGCTGTGCTGGCGTTCTTTGGCAGACAGGGCCCTGCATAGAACTGCGCTATTAACCAGCGACTGTTCATCTTGGAACGTCCCAGGCCAACCCACTTTGCTGCCGGCCGCTTCCCCTCCACGCCCTAAGGCTGGGTTTTTTCAATATGTTGCATTCTTAAGCATCCCACTGTATACTTGTACAGTGGGGTAAGTCGCCCTGGGATCCCTCCTCCACCCCGATTGCAGGGGAAGAGTGAACAGCACTGGAGTTTCAGTCCTCTTCACTTCACAGTCCGCAGCGCATATGAAATGGCCGGGAACGTGCTGTGCGTGGATGACTCGTATTCTGCACCGCACGCGCTGTTCCTGGAAATGACAACAATTCCTGGGGGAAATATCCACAAGTACTGGTGGTTTGCTACTCATTGTGATTATTTCAGGGCTTGTACATCAGAAAACTGGTGTAGATGCCATGTAAAGCGCCCCCCATATACTAGGAACATACATATCTGGTGGGTTCTTTATGAGGCTCTAAAAACTATATCAATATCTGTGTTTCCAAAGCAGCAGGAGCCTCTCACAGCTATAAAAACATATTCCCATTGAGGTGATCAATAGCACAAAAACCCCTTCAGTAATATGCAATAAATGCTTAATAGTTAAACTTGATCTAATCCTGAGATTATACAATTCTATTCACCATTTTCTCCCTATAATAGTTCCACGGATCAATAATGTGACCAACGGACTGGTGTGTCCATCCTGCTTTAATGTGTCCTCCACATGTGACTCTCCAAATACAGTAGAGTGCAGAGGAAGCGAGGACCGGTGTCTCTACGCTTCGTTAGAAGTACAAGGTGAATACAGATATTTATAACTTTTTTTTTTACTGCCTGCAACTAAAAGCCACAAATACAGATAATAAGAGCTGGTAACCACTTAGATGTCACCGTCAATTGCATCCATAGAATGTGGCTGGAACACTGTGCCTAGCACTGGAACATCATAGAAGGTCATCGATCAATTGAGAGTTAAGAGAGGTGAAACCTATCCACCTCCTCTGCTCCTTACCATAGCCAGAAGATGGGTGTAGTAGAAGTGCAAAATACTTTGTGTGTGTGTGGATCTACATATAAAACTAAAAAAAAAGGAGCAGAAAATATTGGGGCACATTTACTTACCCGGTCCCTCGGAGTTCCCAAAAGTGCATTGTCCGACAACAATGCACTGTGCCGCGATTCACTAAGATTGTGCCCCCAATATCCTGCATGTGTCGCTTCCCCGCTCAGGTCCCAGGAGTTCACCTTCTTCTTCCTGGTGTACAGTCATGGCCATAAGATTTGAGAATGACACATATATGATATTTTCACATGATCTGTTTCCCTCCGGTTTTTATCACATACAGAAATACAAGTGCAATCATATTATGGGGAACAGAAGCTTTTATTGGCAGTTACAATGAGTTACTGCAGCGAGTCAGTATTTGCAGTGTTGCCCCTTTTTCTTCAGGACCTCTGCAATTCTCCCTGGTATGCTCTCCGTCTTTTTCTGGACCAAATCCTGACTGATTGCCGTCCATTCATGCACAATCACTGCTACATTTTGTCACAATTTGTTGGTTTTTGTTTGTCCCCCGTCTCTTGATGATTGACCACAAGTTTTCAATGGGATTAAGATCTGGGGAGTTTCCAGGCCATGGACCCAAAATCTCTATGTTCTGTTCCTGGAGCCATTTAGTTATCACCTTTGCTTTATGGCAGGTGCTCCATCATGCTGGAGAAGACATTGTTCATCACCAAACTGCTCTTGGAGGGTTGGGAGAAGTGGCTCCTGGAGGACATTCTGGTCCCATTCTTTAGTCATGGAGGTGTTTTTAGGCAAGACTGTGAGAGAGCCGATTCCCTTGGCTGAGAAGTCGCCCCACACATGAATGGCTGCAGGAGGCTTTACAGGTGGCATGAGACAAGACTGGTGGTATCACTCACCTTGTCTTCTCCAATCGGAAAGGGGATTCATCAGAGAAAATGACTTTCCCCCAGTCCTCAGCCATCCACTCCCTGTACCTTTTGCAGAATATCAGTCTGTCCCTGATGGCTTTCTGGAGAGAAGCGGCTTCTGTGCTTCCCTCCTGGACACCAGGCCTTGCTCCAGGAGTCTCGGCAGTGTCACAGTGCGTGCAGATGCCTCACACCTGTTTGCTGCCATTCCTGAGCAAGCTCTGCACTGCTGGGAGCCCCATCCCCAAGCTGAAACACTTTTAAGAGACGCTCCTGGCGCTTGCTGCTCCTTCTTGGGCGCCCTGGAGCCTTTTTGGCAACAATGGAACCTCTCTCCTTGAATTCCTTGATAATGCGATAGATTGGTGACTGAGGTGCAATCTTTGTAGCTGAGATACTCTTCCCTGTTAGGCCAGTTTTGTGCAGTGCAATGATGACTGCACGTGTTTCTTTAGAGATAACCATGGTTAACAGAAGAGAAACAATGATTCCAAGCACCAGCCTCCTTGTAATGTGCCCAGTGCTGTGATTCTTACTTAATCCTGACAGATTGATCTCCAGCCCAGTCCTCATCAGCACCCACACCTGTGTTACTGGAGACATCACTGACACCATGGCAGCTGCTCCTTTTAAGGCGCCTGCAATGAAGTTGAAATGTGTTTTGGGGGAAAAAGTTCATTTTCTAGGCAAATATTGACTTTGCAATTAATTGCAGTTAATCTGATCACTCTTTATAACATTCTGGAGTCTATGCAAATTGCCATTATAAAACCAGATGCAGTAGACTTTGTAAAAATTAACATTTTGATCATTCTCAAATCTTTGACTGTATGTAACTGCATGGGTTGCGACACAATTTTAATCTTAAATCCTGCGCGTAGTCCGAATCCATTGGATTGTCAGATGGCACGCCCCCAACACCTGATGCATGAAAGTCAGCGTAGCTGCGGCAAAAAAATGGATTGCATGCGACACAATCCCCTTCTAAATCACTGTCACAGCGGCACAAGTCCCAAAAATGATGGGAAGACCGACGTAAATGCGTTCCGCAGACATAAAGTAAATAAGCCCCAATGAGCTAAATTAGATGCAAGCCCAGTGCCATGACTCGGTCCATCAAATAATTAAATTGCAGAAAACGGCAGCACCCCAAACAATTCGAAATTAAAACATGAAGGTGTCCAGCCACGTTCCTAAGGAATGGAGACATGAAAAAGGGAATTGCAACATATATGTAAGTTAGTCCAAAAATAAGCAGCACTCTGAGGTAAAGTAAATAAATCAACCACCTTTTTCAAGTGCTTGATATCACCGAAACGTCGCAATGGAATAAAACTTGACCCCTGATCATTTTGGACTTTATTACTGTGGATTGTTTCCATGGAAAAGCTTTGCACCATCTTTCTATTCGCTGTGCTGCTCTGGGTTTACTTATATTATATATATACGTATTTATACAGTAAACATAGATTGTCGCATTAATGTAAAGTTGCTAATACAAAGTTGCTAACTGGGGGGATAATATGAGGGGTATTTGGGGGATAATATGAGGGGAGTGCTTGGGGGATAACATGAGGGTGCTGGGGAGATAATATAAAGGGGCCAGAATATGATGCGCACCTGATGCACTTGAGCCACAATGGGAGGGAGACATGGTGGGAATAGTATTCAGCCTGCGGGTGGAAAAAAAGGGTGTGCAAAAGGCTGCTCAGACATACAGCAAGCGATTTTTCACATAGAAAACATGATCCACCCCCGAGGAGCCAGGGGGCGTGGCTTTCATCAGGCAGTATTACATTTGACTTCTGCAGTAAGTTTTAGACACGCCCCATAGTTCAGCTGTGACTGTGCAGAAATCTTCATCATAGAATAAAAGAAAGCTGGACCACCCCCGAGGAGCCTGGCTTGTAACTTTACATTTAACCTCAGGGTATGACCGGGTTATTGTGCAGATACCTGAAAATGTCAAACTAAGAACACTGTAAAATGTAGATAATCAATGGGGAACTCTTGGGAGCTGAGCCATCTTCATACACAGTGGGTGCTATTTGGTGAGACATAAGCCACCCCCCCACACACACTGTCTTGTAATGACTATTTTACCTATAATATCTTTGCAGGAATAGGAACTTCAGCTACAGTATCCAGTCGGGCGTGCGCAACGCAGAATGTCTGTGACCTCATGAAGTATTACAATACTAAAAATTCTATAACAAGAAAAGTTACGTATGAGTGCTCCAGCGACGCCACAAGTGTCCGCGCCGTCATCCTGCCTCCGGCGGTCACGTGTCTTCTACTGCTTAAATGGCTTTTCTAGAGATGATGATGTTATGGTGATGCGGCTGGGTCTCCTGTGTTCTAGTAGGGAAAGTGATGGTGAAAGGATGAAAAAACCAGGTAGAAATTGGCTTGGCAAATCTGATTTTTTTTTTTGTAAAATGCAGATAATTCATCAGAGATACTACACACATCAAAGATACTACACACATCAGAGATGCTACACACATCAGAGATACTACACACATCAGAGATACTCTACACATCAGAGATACTCTACACATCAGAGATACTACACACATCAGAGATACTACACACATCAGAGATACTACACACATCAAAGATACTATACACATCAGAGATACTACACACATCAGAGATACTCTACACATCAGAGATACTACACACATCAAAGATACTCTACACATCAGAGATACTACACACATCAGAGATACTCTACACATCAGAGATACTACACACATCAAAGATACTACACACATCAAAGATACTCTACACATCAGAGATACAATACACATCAGAGATACGACACACATCAGAGATGTTACACACATCAGAGATGTTACACACATCAGAGATGCTACACACATCGATAATGGACACATCAGATACTGTATACTACACACATCAGAGATACTACACACATCAGAGATACTACACACATCAGATACTGTATACTACACACATCAGAGATACTACACACATCAGAGATACTACACACATCAGAGATACTACACACATCAGAGATGCTACACACATCAGAGATGCTACACACATCAGATACTGTATACTACACACATCAGAGACGCTGTTGATCTGTATAAGGGAGCACTTCACTTCCAAAATACATTGTCCGCATTTTAGAATAACATTTAAAAAACTCTTGATCCAACTCAACTTGCTCTTTATGTTGATTGTTCTCATCCTTTCCATCATATCCCTGTATCCAGATATCCCTCTCTGTATATTGATTATCTACCACTACTTTAAAGAAGGTCTCTGCTATTATCTTCCCGACACTCTACAGCTGCAGCCAAGGTCTGGTGACCCATCAGTCATGTCCTGTGCCTGTAATGGTTGGTGTCCTGCAATCCATTTCTGTTACTAGTCACCTTTGACCATATGACTATTCTGAAGCTTCTTCTGGGACCCCAGTGATCGGCTCCTGATGCTGGGACCCCAATGATCCTGTGCTACTGCTGGGGCTCCAATGATTGGTTGTAGGAGGAAGACTCTGCAGCGCCTCTACAGGAGTAATGAGGAATGGACTCTGTATGTAACAAGAGGACTGGACGTTCCTCCAGAGACACCACGCGCATCTATGAGCCTCATTATAACCATGTAAATTCATTGACTTTATTAATTGATTATGTACATCAAGATTATACGATGCCTTTTAAATCTATTTTCCCCCTCAATTTCTTAGCATTTCGTTAATTTGTGTAAATTTTTGGAATTTTCCGAACTAAATTTAAATTATTTTTTTTATATTACACCTCACACTGATATTAGTCTGGAAAACTAACGGCATGAGAAGACTCGCCATTTCTAATCGGTTGAGATAGGAGACAATTAAAATGGGTCTAGACTGCTGGAATGGAGCACCAGGTGAAAACTCCATTTCACCTATTGTTGGCAATGATAGTGGATTTCACAGGTAGAGGGTCCACACATGGTTTTAAAATTCGGTTTTGGCTGAACATAAGTTGTGACGGGTCCGTTCATCAGTACAAAGTGCCTCCAAATCAGAGAAACACAGAACAAAGCTTGAACAACACATAATATAACACAATTTGTGGCTGTTATGGTGCCTTTGTAATGTTATTATAGGGTCACCCTCTACAGAGACTTCATCAGCACATATATAACACATAACTATCCAAAATACTTTATTACTAGAAAATAGACATAGACTAGAAGAACTACACATGTGCAACCTCCAATACTACAGCGCCACCTAGTGGCAGCTACGGACAGTTTCTCCAGCAGGAAGCTTGATAATGGAGGACAGATTTTATTTATGCTCCCCAGGCTTTTCTATCTTGACACTGACAATAGAAGAAGCAGACGTGGTAAGTAACGTTTCAAGCTGATTTTCATTAAATTCAAAATACAATTTAGGAAAGGTTTATATTATTTACATGTCACATGACATCACTTTATTAGTCATATTTTTTTCATATTCCAATGGTTCAACAAAATAACACAAATCACGGCTGTAAGAATCCATGCAGGGGTGAGGCTGCTGCTCCTTATACCGTGGTTACCACAGGTGAAGCTGTGCTGGACTGTGACCCCCATAATACTTGCAGTATACTGCTGGAGATCACACAGGGAGGGGGTACCACAACCCCGATATACAGAAGCCTCACCTGCAAGAAACAAAAGGTGCACAACATAAGGACTGGGGGAACTAATGAACTTCATAACTAAAGATAATCCACGTGGCTTCCACATTGGGACGTATCTCCCAACCATCCTGATTCCAGCAGGACAGAACCCAATTGGGGTTGTTACCTCGCTGTTCGGAAGATTTAGGGTGTATGCTCCAATCACAGGATACAGATAGAGTAGAACATGATACAAACTTCCCAACAGTAGTTGATAACAACACAGGTGGTTTGGGCAGTATCCTGGGGCCCAAGCCTTCTAGGGGCCCCATGGCCACCCAAATCACCCAACAAATTTGATACTGAGAAGGACCTTCACCCATGAAATCCTTCTACATCTGTTCCTGCTCACAATACACAGACTGAGAGTAGAAGAAGGGATACAAAAAATATTCCCCAAGAAGTGATTCCAGACATGTTTCCAGCCCAGGGCCCATGGGAGTCTTAATTTGCCCCTGTTTCCCAACCATCCCCATCAGTAGGTTTGTCCTTGATTTCAGTGTCTACCCAACAACCAACAGTTGATATGTACCGAGCTTTGGTTGACACAGTTGTATCCAATGGTCGAGCAGTAGAAAGTAAATACTGTAAATACAGTAATCTGGGGAAATCTAGTTTGTAGGGGTTCAAATAATTTTGTATATGGTGTGTCATGTATCTACATTTTGAAAAATGATACAACCAATTCGTAAAGCAAGGTAAATAATGCCAATACACCTTAAATTGATGCATATGAATGATTGTGTGTCATAAACGCTAGATTGCAAAACAAATAATTTTATTGATATACAAAGCTTAACACAAACAAATAAATTAAAATCAATTAAAATTATACCAAAGTACATACAAGTACACTCTATGCTGTTTTACCTGGGTACGTAAAACATCAATACATCTCCTGAATGGGTAAGATGTACCCAAAACTACCCCAAAATAGTTAACAAAAAATATCTCAAAAGAATCTCAAAAGAATGACAAGCCACCATAAGAGGTCTCCGCTATTATCTCCCGACGTCTACAGCTGCAGCCAACCTCTAGTGACCGGTTATGTCAATGACTTGTTATGGTCAGTGTTATGAGCGGAAACCCCCACCGTCGGCTCCTGATGCTGGGACCCCAGTGGTCCTGTGCTGCTGGCTGCGGCCTACAAATGATGGCTGTTGTCATACAAGGAGGAAGTCTCAGCAGCGAAACGTTCTCAGGAGTAATGAGGAATGGACTCCTATGTAAACGAGGGAGATTATACGGCAGATAAAAATATTTGTTCCACAAGATTTCTTGATTTTGTTCACTTGTAAAATAAGTGAAAAGGTCATTCCAGGACTCCTTTATTCTCTGCAGTCTGGATGGTCCTACATGACCGGCATTTGATCGGACCTCTGGTGAACTGATAAAGTGGGGTCAAACAATGTCTCCTCCATTGGATCTCAACTGACAAGTTTTTGGAATTTTCAGGCTGAGAGTGTGAATGTGTCTGACTTTATTTTCTGATTTTGCATGATGGTCTGATAAAGTTTCGACTCCTCCTGAATCTACCCCGCATGGCCTTTAAATCTGTTGGGATATTAATATAGGTAGGATTTTTAACCTATCCAGTCCTGAGCGTGAGGCTGTGTGGGAGGAGAACATTCAAAAACGTTGGGGCAGGGTTTTTTTTATTAAAAAACTGGTGGCCTGAGGTCGTTGTATTGACTTCGTGAGCTCAATTACATACGTTAAAATAAAACAAGAGCCCTTTCCCATTGATTCGAATGATCCCGTCTTTTCAATTCAAGATAATCTGTGCCGGTTGAGGGTTCTCCAGATCTGATCTCTGTGGGTAGGGCCAGATTAAGGTTGGGGGGCCCTGGGCAAAAATCTGAGTGGGTCACCATGGAATTGTAGTCCAGACAGAGGGGAGAACAGCAATCACTATTAACAGCCCCCCAGACAATAAAACATATACAGCTCCCAGTTACACTATATACGCCACCAGTAATCACTATATACAGCCTCCTAGCAATACCGATTTACAGCCCCAATATCACTGTGTACAGCCCCCCAGAGTAATCAATTTATATGACCCCCACAATAACTATATACAAAACTACCAGTACGTATCGCCCCCCCCGCAATCACTGTATACAGCCCACAGTTATCAATATATACCGCACCCCTGCAATCAATATAGACAGCCCCCAGCAATACTAACACAGCCCCAGCAATCATAATATACAGCTCCCCAGAAATCACTATTACAACCTCCCCCAACAATAACTAAATACAGCCTCTCAGCAAGATCGTATATAGTTCCCAAGCAATAACCAGTAAACAGCCCCAAAGAATCACTCTACACAGTTCCCCCAGCAATAAACAATCCTTCCACCAGCAAGCAATCACGGTATACCGCTTCCCCAGAATCACTGTATACAGTCCCCCAGCAATCACTATTACAGTTCCCAGCAACACAATGTATACATCCCCCAGCAATCACTAATATACGCTCCCCAGCAACACTATATTACAGCCCGCCGCAATCAACTATATACAGCTCCCCAGCAACCACTATATCAGCTCCCCAGCAATCACTATATACAGCTCCCCCAGCGCAAGGCAATACTGTATTATAACTCCAGCATCCACTATTATACAGATCCGCCAGGAATCAACTATATTACAGCTTCCCCAGCAATAATTATATACAGCTCCCCAGTAATCACTTATACAGCCCCCCAGGCACTCACTATAATACAGCTCCCCAACAATCACTATATACAGCTCCCCCGCAATTACTATATACAGCTCCCCAGCAATAGCAATCACTATATACAGCTCCTCCAGCAACCACTATATACAGCCCCCAGCACTTAATTAGATACAGCTCCTCCAGAATCAGTATAAGCCCCCCCCCCCCACAGCAATTCACTATATACAAGCTCCCCCAGCAATCACTATATACAGCTCCCCCTAGAACCACTATTAAAGCACCCCCAGCAATAAGTATATACAGCTCCTCCACGTTAATCACTGTTATACAGGCCCCCCAGCAAGCATATATACAGCTCCCCCAGCAATCACTGTATACAGCCCCCCCAGCAACCACTACTACAGCACCCCCAGCAATAATTATATATACAGCTCCTCCATTAATCACTGTAACAGGCCTCCCCCCAGCAACACTATTGTACAGCCTCCCCCCCAGCAATAACTGTATACAGCTCTCCCAGCAATCACTAGATACAGCGCCCACAGCAATTCACTGTATACAGCTCCCCAGCAATCACTATATACAGCTCCCCAGGCAATCCACTATATCAGCTCCCCCAGCAATCCACTAATGACAGCCCCCAGCAATGCACTAATACAGCCCCCCAGTAATCACATTATTACAGCCCCAGCAATCATAATAACAGCTCCCCCAGCAATCACTATATACAGTCCCAGCAATCACTATATACAGCTCCCCAGCAATCACTATATAAGCTCCCCACAGCAATCACTGTATACAGCTCCCCAGCAATACTATATACAGGCTCCCCAGCAATCATATATACAGCTCCCCCCAGCAATCACTATATACAGCCCCCAGCAATCACTATATAAAGCTCCCCAGCATCACTATATAAGCTCCACTCAGCAAATCAAATTATTACACTCCCCAGCAATCAACTATATACAGCCCCATTAATCCACTGTATAACTCCCCCAGTAATATGTTAATCAGATCCACAGCAACCACCTATATACATGCACCCCAGCCAATAATTATATACAGCTCCTCACAGTAATCACTGTATACAGCCCCCCCAGCAATCATATAGACAAGCTCCCCAGCAATCACTTGATACAGCTCCTCAGCAACCACGATATACAGCAACCCCACCAGAATCATTATATACAGTCCTCCAGTAATTCACTGTATTACAGCACCCCCAGCAATCACTATACAGACTCCCCCAGCAATAACATATACAGCTCCCCCGCAACCATATAAACAGCACCCCCAGCAATAATTATTAGTAAGACTCCTCCAGTAATCACTGATACAGCCCCCCCAGCATTCACTATATACAGCTCCCCAGCAACACTGTATACGCCCCCCAGCAAATCACTATATACAGCACCCCCAGAATAATTATATTAAGCTCCTCCAGTATCATGTATCAAGCGCCCCCAGCAGATCACTATGTACAGCTCCACCCAGCAATCCACTGATATACAGCTCTCCAGCAATCACTATATACAGCTCCCCAGCAATAACTTATACAGCCCCCCAGAAATCACTATAATACAGCTCCCCAGCAATAACATATAAGCTCCCCCAGCAAATCACTATATCAGCCCCCAGCAACACTATATACAGGCACCCACAGTAATCACTAGATACAGCCCCAGAATCACTATATAAAGCCTCCCCCAGCATCACTATATACAGCTCCCCCAGCAATATACTAACAGACTCCCCAGCAATCACAATATACAGCTCCCCCACAGCAAATCATCGTATACAGCCCCCAGCCATCACTAGATACAGCTCCCACGCCACATCACTATATACAGCCCCCCAGCACCCACTATTATACAGCTCCCCCGAGCAACATCTATATCAGCCCCCCAGCAAAAACACTATATACAGCTTCCCCAGCAATCAATGTATACAGCTCCCCCAGACCTAAAACCCGCACACTAATACAGCTCCCCAGCAATCACTGTAATCAGCTCCCCCAGCATACAGATAAGCCCCGCATCACTATATACACGCTCCCCCAGCAAATCACTGTATACAGCTCCCAGCAATCACTATAAGACCCCCAGGCAACCACTATATACAGCTCCCCCAGCAAGCATATACTTACGCTCCCCATATCGTGGGGCTCACAAACTTATTTGATCCGTACCAAGGAAAAAAATGGAAAAAATGGGTAATACTCCAAGAGACATTTTTAATTATGTTTTGTCATAATCATCGGCTTCTGCAATGCTCCTGATGTATTCCAACATTTGTTAATGATATTTTCAGATGTACCTGGTCACTTGTTGTTGTTTATGTGGTTGATATCATTATCTTTTCTGTGCTAATGGGCCACAGCACACAATTACTCAGTCTTTTTTTTGAATAATTTATTGATCTAAACGGTCATCAAAATGGTCTGTTCTTTCGAGTCCAAAATATCTTTCCTAGGTGAAATCCTCATCCGGAGCCTTTTGTATGGATTCAATAAAGGTCAGGCCACGAGAACTGGGAAGGTCCCACTAATCTGAAAGCGTGGAATAATTTTTTGGGTTTTTCAAACATTTCTAAAAATAATCTTGACTGGCCAAGCACACTGAAAACATATTTACTGGTGAGAGGTGATGATTACACAGTTTACACATAGAGTTAAAGAAAATCTTATCAAGTGCCAGTCTTGATTTTATCTGATTTGAATTGACCGTTCATAGTAGAGGTTGATGATCAGAGTTTGGGAGTGGGGGTTATTTTGTACAGGGAACCTTGATTCTTACCAACCCACGCACCTGAGCTGTTTCTTCTACAAAGTTTCCTCAAAGAGCAATTATGATAAGCACAGAAAGAAAGATAATCCGTATATTAGTCCCATGGTGGGGAAGAAATTCACAGGGTTCAGCAGCAGAGAGAAGAGAGAGTACAGTAACAAACAATATCATAGATTCATAGTATTACGGTCGAAAAAAAGACATTGTCTTCAGCAACCAAGGAGGGAAGGGATGGATGAGGAAGGATTTAGGGGAAACAATTCTATATAAATAATCATCAACTGTATTGAGGGTAAAAAAGGCATCTAGCTAACCACTTCTTGAAAGCTTCTGGTCCACTGGCTGTGACCAGCGCATGAGCTAGGACTATCACAGATGGACAGTTGCTATAGTAAAAAAAGTCCAGTACCTCTGGTGATGATAGGAAATACTAAATTTTTCAAATGAACTAAATATTACCGTTGACACCGGGCGCTAGGTACGCCGATGTGGAGGTGGTGTGTATGGCATGAAATCCGACAGTTGCTATGAAAAAATAGATTATCAATAGGCATGACACATGGCTCTTGGCGCGCGGCACCATTCATGCTTGAAACGTCTCGCTACTGAAAGCCGTTGACATCACCTAGCTCTTGGGAGCATTGGCACCTGCGCACTGTAATCTCTAATAGAGGGCCATGCAAAATGACGATGTACACCGGTCAATTTTATAAAAAATTCCGCCTTTTTTTCCGAATCCGCCTGGTTTTCCGATGGCCACGCACCCCGATTACTGTCTGCGTGAAAGCCGCCGCCCATGCGCCACAATCCGATCGCGTGCCCAAAATTCCCGGGGCAATTTGGGCAATCGAAATATTCGTAAACTGACAAAAATTTGCACGATCGGACTTAGAAATGAGCCCCCACAGTGACTACATGCGCCAGTGCTTCGAGAGCTCGGTGACATCAACCGGCTTCGGGATCGAGACGGAGGGAGTGAGAAGTTTCAAGCACGCAAGGCACATACATTCGTGATAATCGGGACCAAGCGCCAAGCACCCTGTTTGTCAGTCCAAGAGCGCCCGAATGGGGTCAATGCCTTGTGATAAATTATATTTTATCAAACCTGTGGATTACCATGCCATATCACGCACCACTCAAGCAAGTGCTTACCTAGAGCTGTGTTACGGTTATGTTTAGGTCAGAATGCCAATTTAAAATGGTTGATTCCTTAAACCTTGTTTCCTCCAGACGGAGACAGTTGCCCCCGTCTTTGATTTGAGTAATCGAAACAACTTACCTCCATTTTTTGTACTGGACATTCATATATTTATAATAAATTTATATGTCCCTCGAAGTCGTCGCTTTCCAAAACTAAAGAAAAGTACCAATTTATTTTAATATTAATTTATCCAAGAATTATTAATTAACATTACTTATTACAATTTTATTTAGTTGAAAAAGTCTGTTAGTTACAAAGTTACAGACAACATAATATATAGATAAATGACACAAAAAGAAAAAAATAGATAAAAAGACAAAAAAAAGGCAGACCAATGATCGGCAGTTGTTGAATTCAGTCTATGGATAGGACCTGCAGGGGACCTGGTTAGATGGGGGGCGCAGGTTCCTCCTGTTTTTGCGCCTTGTTTGTGAACAGCTTGATGGCCAGCGGGGAGGAAGACTTACGATAACGCTCTCTCTCAAACTTGGGTGAACAGGTCGGTAACTAATGGCTCCCCAGGCCAGCACAGTCTCATGCAAGGGATGGGAGCTATTTCCAGAATAGACTTCAAACTTACACAGTGTCCTCCTCTCAGCACCACCTCCAGGGACTGTGTCAGGAGGACTCCTCAGACAGATCTGGTTTTTCCTAATCAGTTTGGCACCTGCTCCTCTCCTAGCCAAGATGCTGCTCCCCAAAGAACTGCACCAAAAAGATGGCTGTGATGCCACACAGAGTGGAAGAAGGTCTTAAGATGTGAGGAACCGTGAACTCCTGGCCATTAAGTGGCATTTGAGAAATGACACACTTGTTTTTTTTATCTTTTTGTTTTTGTCATTACTTACCTTCCTGCACTAAATATATCAGGCTGATGCCCTGTCTCACCGTTTTTCAAGACAATGCCCCAAAGGTGGCGTATGCAAAGATCCTGTCTCTGACTATCAGGAAAAGTTCTTCCTTTTGGAGGGTTTGCCCGAGCAATAGAGTAAACACTACTACCAAGGTCTCCCCGCTCTATTGAAATTATGGTTTTCACCCCCAATATATTATACTTGTAGGGACAATGAGTCACTTATGCTTTCTGCTGAATCACGTGTTAATGACTGAGCTCAGTCCGGGTCCAGACTCTCCGAATGGGTTAGAGCTCAGCAGACAACAACATATTGTAATAAAAGACGGTTTCTGGCCCTGACATATTTTGTGGGGATAGGTGTGGTTTTCACCATGAACCTGTGCCCAAGATTCCTTCTGGGAAATTTGCTCCCCGCTACATGGTTTTCATATGTAATATCCAAGATTACTAATCCTGTTGTCCTTTAGATGCAGTTGCCCCAAATCCTCCGTACCATATGTACTCACAAGTCACCGTTTTGATAGATAATTCCAGGTGTCATATTGGCCCTAAACACAAGTTCCTGTGTAATCCCAAATGAATAGAATCGAAGTTGAGAAAATTCTTGATTCTGCAGAAAGATGTTCAATTGTGTTATTGAAGGCATAGGCCCTGAGGAGTGACATGGGGTCTCTGGCATCGATCCACATGTTGATCTTCTCAGGTTTTATCGTCACCATAACTCTTCCACCCTGGTGGTCCTGATGAGGGCCGGCGAGTGCTCGTAAGAGGGGTACTGTTACATCTGTGTCTTTGTCTTCTGCTCTTCGGCTGAGAGGGCGCTGAGTCTAGTTGGTGCTTCTCAGTTGGCATCTGAACAGTGCTCTATTACTGGACTTCTGGGAATCTGCAAACCTTACTCTGGACCTGCAATGTGTAAGCTCACACGTGTTCAGAGCTCGGCCTTTCTCCCTCTGATTTAATCTCTTTGCTGGTCAAGCAGTTTGTCTCACTCTTCGTCATTGCTTGATATTCTGTGTAAAATCAAGTTATCTTCATATGAATCTGTTCTGTTTCTGCTC
The DNA here is from genome assembly GCA_019512145.1 of Engystomops pustulosus. Lineage (NCBI taxonomy): Eukaryota > Metazoa > Chordata > Amphibia > Anura > Leptodactylidae > Engystomops > Engystomops pustulosus. Next base: position 35,384 of record WNYA01000401.1, read on the forward strand.
TTAGTTCTTGACTTGGATTCATCTGTCTTGTTACTTATTTAAACTGACACAGGAAAAGAAAAAACCCCCCAGTAATTGGTCACTGTCAAAGGAGACCCCGTAAGCAGGTTGGTTGACAGTTGGGGACTTACGGTCCTTGTCAGGTCCTGCCCATAGGTCACGTTTATTATAATTCCCTTTTATCAACCCCCCCCCCTCCCCCGCTACTTGCTTTTAAAAATAATAACATACTAACCCCTCTCCATCTTCCCGGTAGCTCAGTCGTCCCCTGCTAGCCTCCTCCTCATCTGACAACTAGAGTTAAGCATCAGATTCATCTCACTCGTCCTGAGTCATAGGGGTAGGGGTAACTATTGTGGTAGAAGCCATAGAAGGTGCCATGGGGCCCACAGTGTTCAGGGGCCCATCATTCAAACCTGACTCACTAAAGTATAGTAAACTGATGTATAGGTTATACATATAAATTAGTGTGTATATATGAGAGTATAAATGTATTGTACCTTGCATGTTGAGTATACAAATATGTATATTTTTTAAGGTTGAAGAGGAAGCCCATAAGAAGCCCGCAATGGGGGCCCTGCCTCTCCTGTTATACCACTGCAGGAACTTAGAAAACTAGAAAATAGTTCTTGTAGTAAATTGGGTTGTCTTCTTCCAGAATCTAGGGCTTATTCTTGTGTTCAGCTGAGTCTCACCAGAGATCCATCACGTTTTTTGGTTCTCAAACACAAAGATTACGCCCTATAGGTACAATAGAAGGGAGTCCAATTTGGAGACCACAATCTTTTTCTAGTGGGTTAACACAATTTGAGTCTCATAATGATGTTATCTGGTGGTCTCAGGAGCCCCAGTCTGGCCATAGTTAACAGCCATCACCCTCTACAGATGTTGTGGCCACCATTTTTGTGACCACATCATGACACGAATGAAACTCTACACCGATTGCTTAAGGTACAGCTAAAAATAGATTGTGGTTATGTTTACCAGACCAGGCAAGACAACAGAGGACATTTCCTTTATGAAATTATTATCAGAAAAAATAAATGATATCCTTGAAGTCTGAGGGCTCTCAGGAATTCTCACCTTGTTGCTGTAGTGTCCTTACATTTCTACTCCTTGTTCCTCAAGTACTGACACAGGAGATAACATGTACCGACTACAGAAATAAGCCAAGACCTCTGATGCCCTGCCCCACAATGACAGGGGAACTTATCAAACCCAACGAGTTCTCCATCACAAGAGAAGAACTTTCCAGAGCTTGAACCATCTCACCATGGACGTCTCTTCTCGGCTTTTCGAGCCTCTTATCAGCTCTCACAACAACAAGTACGTTTTTTTTTTAATATTAAGTAAGTATGTTTTAAAGATTATTCTATTTCCGTAATATTTGTTGGAAATTAAACGGGTGGTTGTAAAAGGGTAACCCACATTATAGACCTGCGGGAAAACGTCCCCTTGATCTGATGTTGTCCTGCTGTGACTTGAGGTTACTGGTCAACTGTGCGAAATTGTGCTGGCAGGTGAGGTACCATTTTCTGATGGGGTCTCAGGGCAATCCGGAAAACCAGTTGTTTCAGTTTCAAGGACAGGAGAGGGGGGACTGGGAAATATTTCTTTTAGTCTTGTATCTTTATGCAGAATCAGTTTGGATTTTCCTTGGCAATTGTACGTCGAAGATCTCAATTGGTGGTAAGTGACTACTAGGGGCACTCTGGCCCTCCTAATGTCTCCTTATATGTGAGTTAAATCATCTTGTTGATGATTTTCTTATTTGGTTGTCAGTCACTTTTGGTCTGTAGCCCAAACTGGAAGAAATTGAATTTTATTAAAGGAGCCCTAAACTCGACTGCATGCAAAGAGCCACAAAATAAGGAGTATGGAGGGTCACGTATGAGAAAGATTTAAAAAATTAGATTTAGACATTTAGTTTCAAAAAAGGGACAACTCACTAAGGGACATTAATATTTATACAAATAATAAATGGTCCGTACCATAAATATGGTGGAAAATTGAATCTGTGGAATAGCGGAGCTCAGGAGCAGTCATGGCAGGAAAAGCAGAGAGATTCAGAGCTGCCGCTCCCAGTAAAAGTCTTTTATATCTTCCAGTGATGCTTCTCTAGTGCATTCATGTCATAATGCGACCTACATCTACATGTAATGGCGGCAGTAGTGTGACTTGTCCTCGGGCTCGCTATGTGCCTCTCACTATTGGAATACACCATTGGTGAGTAATGGAATAATATGACACGGTCTTCGTCATTGTTCGATCTTTGTAATCTCGATTCTCTTATATATAGATGTAATGCTGCAGGATGTATGGAGATGATCTCTATAATATCTTGCGTATTAAAATTGTAACGTTATCCAGGGAGAGAAACTTTACAGTTCAAATAATTAGGAAAATAGACATTTTATTCACCTTGGGAATGATCAGGTGATCGTTGTATTTATCTTAGTAAGGATACAACATGCAGCTCTGATATGAACTTATCTTTACACTGAAGTTTTCTCATTCTTAGACTAATAATCACCTTTGTGTCTATTTCAGTGCCAAAAACATTGGAAGTTACTTCAAGGGATGTGCCGTACCAGCCGAGTGTAACGCATTCGAAAGTTTCATTCCGTGGAATACAAATGAATGGCCACTAAATGTTGTTCCACTGATGAATGCACCCTTCGTCCCCATAGGTAAGATGGACTCATCGGAGATATTGTCACACTGGTGTACGTTAAACCCCCCTTTGGCACCGCCAGATAAATGAGAGGTCCGGCTGGCTGTGCTGGCGTTCTTGGCAGACAGGGGCCCTGCATAGAACTGCGTCTATTAACCAGCGACTGTTATTCTGGAACGTCCCAGGCCAACCCACTTGCTGCCGGACGCTTCCCCTCCACGCCTAAGGCTGGGTTTTTTTCAATATGTTGCATGTCTAAGATCCCACGATACTTATACTTGTACAGTGGGGGGTAAGTCGCCCGGGATCCATCCTCCACCCGATTGCAGGGGAAGAGTGAACAGCACTGGAGTTTCAGTCCTCTCACTTCACAGTCCGCAGCGCCATATGAAATGGGCCGGGAACGCTGTGCGTGGCTGACTCGTATTTGCACCGCACGCAGCTGTTCCGGAAATGACAACAATTCCTGGGGAAATATCCACAAGTACTGGTGGTTGCTATTCAGTGATTATTCAGGGCTTGTACATCAGAAAAACTGGTTGTAGATGCCAGTTAAAGCGCCCCCCCATTACTAGGAACATACATATCTGTGGGTTCTTTATGAGGCTCAAAAACTATATCAATCTGTTTCCAAAGGCAGCAGGAGCTTCACAGCTATAAAAACAATTCCATTGAGGTGATCAATAGCACAAAAACCCCTTCAGTAATATGCAATAAATGCTTAATAGTTAAAATTGATCTAATCCTGAGATTATACAATTCTATTCACCATTTTCTCCTATAATAGTTCCACGGATCAATTAAGTGACACACGGACTGGTTGTGTCCAGCCTGCTTTAATGTGTCCTCCACATTGACTCTCCAAATACAGTAGAGTGCAGAGAGGAAGCGAGGACCGTTGTCTCTACGCTTCGTTAGAAGTACAAGGTGATACAGATATTATAAACTTTTTTTTTACTGCTGCAAATAAAAGCCACAAATACAGATAATAAGAGTGGAACCACTTGATGTGCACCGTCAATTGCATCCATGAATGTGCTGGAACACTGTGCCTAGCACTGGAACATCATAGAAGGTCATCGATCATTGAGAGTTAAGAGAGGTGAACCTATCCACCTCCTCTGCTCTACCATAGCCAGAAGATGGGTGTAGTTGTATAGAAGTGCAAAATACTTTGTGTGTGTGTGGTCTACATATAAAACTAAAAAAAAAAGGAGCAGAAAATATTGGGGCACATTTACTTACCCGGTCCCTGGAGTTCCCAAAGTGCATTGGTCCGACAACAATGCACTGTGCCGCGATTCACTAAGATTGTGCCCCCAATATCCTGCAATGTGTCGCTTCCCCGCTCAGGTCCCAGGAGTTCACCTCTTCTTCCTGGTGTACAGTCATGGCCATAAGATTTGAGAATGACACAATATATGATATTTTCACATGATCTGTTTCCCTCCGGTTTATCACATACAGAAATACAAGTGCAATATATTATGGGGAACAGAAGCTTTATTGGCAGTTACAATGAGTTTACTGCAGCGAGTCGTATTTGCAGTGTTGCCCCTTTTTCTTCAGGACCTCTGCAATTCTCCCTGGTATGCTCTCCGTCTTTCTGGACCAAATCCTGACTGATTGCCGTCCATTCATGCACAACACGCTACATTTTGTCAACAATTTGTTGGTTTTGTTGTTCCCGTCTTTGAGATTGACCACAAGTTTTCAATGGGATTAAGATCTGGGGAGTTTCCAGGCCATGGACCCAAAATCTCTATGTTCTGTTCTGGAGCATTTAGTAGTCACCTTTGCTTTATGAGGTGCTCCATCATGCTGGAGGAGACATGTCATCCACCAAACTGCTCTTGGAGGGTGGGAAGAAGGGCTCCTGGAGACATTTCTGGTCCCAGTCTTAGTATGGAGGTGTTTTAGGCAGACTGTGAGAGAGCCGATTCCTTGGTGAGAAGTCGCCCACACATGAATGGTGCAGGGGAGGCTTTACAGGTGGCATGAGACAGAATGGTGGTATCACACCACCTTGGCTTTCCAATCGGAAAGGGGGATTCATCAGAGAAATGACTTTCCCCCACCTCAGCCATCCACTCCCTGTACCTTTTGCAGAATATCAGTGTCCCTGATGGTTTCTGGAGGAAGCGGGGCTTCTGTGCTTCCCTCTGGACCCACAGGCCTTGCTCCAGGAGTCTGGCAGTGTCACAGTGCGTGCAGATGCCTCACACCTGTTTGCTGCCATTCCTGAGCAAGCTCTGCACTGGGGAGCCCCATCCCCAAGCTGAAACACTTAAGAGACGCTCCTGGCGCTTGGCTTGCTCCTTCTTGGCGCGCCTGGAGCCTTTTTGGCAACATGGAACCTCTCTCCTTGATTCCTTGATAATGCGATGATTGGTGACTGAGGTGCAAACTTTGTAGCTGAGATACTCTTCCCTGTTAGGCCCAGTTTTGTGCAGTGCAATGATGACTGCACGTGTTTCTTAGAGATAACCATGGTTACAGAAGGAAACAATGATTCCAAGCACCACCTCCTGTAAGTGCCCAGTGCTGTGATTCTTACTTAATCCTGACAGATTGATCTCAGCCCAGTCCTATCAGCACCCACACCTGTGTTACTGGAGACATCACTGACACCATGGCAGCTGCTCCTTTTAGGCGCTGCAATGAAGTTGAAATGTGTTTTGGGGGGAAAAAGTTCATTTTCTAGGCAAATATTGACTTTGCAATTAATGCAGTTAATCTGATCACTCTTTATAACATCTGGAGTCTATGCAAATTGCCATATAAAACCAGATGCAGTAGACTTTGTAAAATTAAAATTTTGATCATTCTCAAATCTTGACTGTATGTAACTGCATGGGTGCGACCACAATTTTAATCTTAAATCCTGCGCGTAGTCCGAATCCATTGGATTGTCAGATGGCACGCCCCCAAACACCTGATGCATGAAGTCAGCGTAGCTGCGCAAAAAAATGGATTGCATGCGACACAATCCCCTTCTAAATCACTTGTCACAGCGGACAAAGTCCCAAAAATGATGGAAGACGACGTAATGCGTTCCGCAGACATAAAGTAAATAAGCCCCAATGAGCTAAATTAGATGCAGCCCAGTGCCTGACTCGTCCATCAAATAATTAAATTGCAGAAAACGCGCACCCCAAACAATTCGAAATTAAAACCATGAAGGTGTCCAGCCACGTTTCCTAAGGAAGGAGACATGAAAAAGGGAATTGCAACATATAGTAAGTTAGTCCAAAAAAAAGCAGCACTCTGAGGTAAAGTAAATAAATCAACCACTTTTCAAGTGCTTGATATCACCGAAACGTGAAGGAATAAAATTGACGCCCTGATCATTTTGGACTTAGTACTGTGGATTGTTTCCATGGAAAAGCTTGCACCATCTTCTATTCGCTGTGCTGCTCGGGGTTTACTTATATATTATATACGTATTTATACAGTAAACATAGTTGTCGCATTAATGTAAAGTTGCTAATACAAAGTTGCTAACTGGGGGGGATAAATGAGGGGTATTTGGGGGATAATATGAGGGAGTGCTTGGGGGATAACATGAGGGTGCTGGGGAGATAATATAAGGGCCAGAATATGATGCGCACACCTGATGCACTTGAGCCACAATGGGAGGGAGACATGGTGGGAATAGTATTCAGCCTGCGGGTGGAAAAAAAGGGTGTGCAAAAGGCTGCTCAAGACATACAGCAGCGATTTTTTTCACATAGAAAAACATGATCCACCCCGAGGAGCCAGGGGGCGTGGCTTTCATCAGGCAGTATTACATTGACTTCTGCAGTAGTAAGTTTTAGACACGCCCCATAGTCAGCTGTGACTGTGCAGAAAATCTTCATCATAGAATAAAGAAAGATGGACCACACCCCCGAGGAGCCTGGCTTGAACTTTACATTAACCTCAGGGTATGACCGGGTTATGTGCAGATACCTGAAAATGTCAAACTAAGAACACGTTAAAATGTAGATAAACAATGGGGAACTCTTGGGAGCTGAGCCATCTTCATACACACGTGGGTGCTATTGGTGAGACATAAGCCACCCCCCACACACACTGTCTTGTAATGACTTATTTACCTATAATATCTTTGCAGGATAGGACTTCAGCTACAGTATCCGTATCGGGCGTGGCAACGCAGAATGTCTGTGACCTCATGAAGTATTACAATACAAAAATTCCATAAACAGAAAAAGTTACGTATGAGTGCTCCAGCGACGCCACAAGTGTCCGCGCCGTCATCCTGCCTCCGGCGGTCACGGTCTACTACGCTTAAATGGCTGTTTCTAGAGATATGATGTTATGGTGATGCGGCTGGGTCCCTGTGTTCTAGTAGGGAAAGGATGGTGAAGGATGAACAACCAGTAGAAATTGGCTTGGCAAATCTGGATTTTTTTTTTGTAAAATGCCAGAAATTCATCAGAGGATACTACACCACCATCAAGATACTACACACATCAGAGGCATGCTACACACATCAGAGATACGACACTAACATCAGAGATACTCTACACATCAGAGATACTCTACACATCAAGATACTACACATCAGAGATACATCACACATCAGAGATACTACACACATCAAGATACTCTACACATCAGAGATACTACCACATCAAGAATACTCTACACATCAAGAATACTACCACACATCAAAGAGACTCACACATCAAGAACTACACACACGTAGATACCTAACATCAGAGATCCACACAATCAAAGATACTACACACATCAAAGATACTCTACAATCAGCGATCAATACACATCAGAGTACGACACACATCAGAGAGTTACACACATCAGAGATGGTAAACACATCAAGAGATCACACACGATAATGGACCATCAGATACTGTATACTACACACATTAGAGCTACTACAACACAGAGAGACTACAACATCAGATACGTATACACACATCAGAGATACTACACACATCAGAGATACTACACACATCGATTGTACACACTCAGAGATGACTACACACATCAGAATGCATCAATACGTATACTACACACATCAGAGACGTGTGATCTGTATAAGGGAGCACGCTCACTTCCAAAATACATTGTCCGCATTTTAGAATAACATTTAAAAAACTCTTGATCCAACTCAACTTGCTCTTATGTTGATTGTTCTCATCCTTTCCATCATATCCCTGTATCCAGATATCCCTCTTGTATATTGATATCTACCACTACTTTAAAGAAGGTCTCTGCTATTATCTTCCCGACACTTACAGCTGCAGCCCAAGTCTGGTGACCCATCAGTCATGTCCTGTGCCTGTAATGGTTGTGTCTGCAATCCATTTCTGTTACTAGTCACCTTGACCATATGACTATTCTGAGCTTCTTCTGGGACCCAGTGATCGGTCCTGATGCTGGGACCCCAATGACATGCTGCGTGCTGGGGCTCCAATGATTGGGTGTAGGAGGAAGAATCTGCAGCGCCTCTACAGGAGTAATGAGGAATGGACTCTGTATGAACGAGAGGACTGGACGTTCCTCCAGAGACACCAGCGCATCTATGAGCCTCTACTATGACCATGTAAATTCATGACTTATTAATGATTATGTACATCAAGATTAACGATGCCTTTTAAATCTATTTTCCCCCTCAATTTCTTAGCATTTCGTTAATTTGTGTAAATTTTTGGAATTTTCCGAACTAAATTTAAATTATTTTTTTATATTACACCTCACACTGATATTAGTTGCGAAAACTAACGCAGAGAAGACTCGCCATTTCTAATCGGTTGAGGATAGGAGCAATTAAAATGGGTCTAGACTGCTGGAATGGAGCACCAGGTGAAAACTCACATTTCACCTATGTTGGCAATGATAGTGGATTTCAAGGTAGAGGGTCCACACATGGTTTAAAAATTCGGTTTTGGTGAACATAAGTTGTGACGGGTCCGTTCATCAGTACAAAGTGCCTCCAAATCAGAGAGAAACACGAACAAAGCTTGAACAACAAATAATAAACACATTTGTGGCTGTTATGGTGCCTTTGTAATATTATAGGGTCACCCTCTACAGAGACTTCATCAGCACATATATAAACCATAAACATCCAAATACTTATTACTAGAAATAGACATAGACTAGAAGAACTACACATGGCAACCTCCAATACTACAGCGCCACTAGTGGCAGCTCGGACAGTTTCTCCAGCAGGAAGCTTGATAATGGAGGACAGATTTATTTATGCTCCCCAGGCTTTTCTATCTGACAACTGACAATAGAAGAAGCAGACGTGGTAAGTACGTTTCAAGCTGATTTTATTAAATTCAAAATACAATTTAGGAAAGGTTATATTATTTACATGTCACATGACATCACTTATTAGTCATATTTTTCATATTCCAATGGTTTTCAACAAAAATAACACAATACGGCTGTAAGAATAAATGCAGGGGTGAGGCCGCAGCTCCTTGTACCGTGGTTACCACAGGTGAAGCTGTGCTGGACTGTGACCCCCATAATACTTGCAGTATACTGGGAGATCACACAGGGAGGGGGGTTAACACAAACCCCGATATACAAGAAGCTCCACCTGCCAAGAAACAAAAGGTGCACAACATAAGGATGGGGAACTAATGAACTTCATAACTAAAGATATCCACGTGGCTTCCACATTGGGACGTATCTCCCAACCATCCTGATTCAGCAGGACGGAACCAAATTGGGGGTGTTACTTCGCTGTTCCGGAGGCTAAGGGTGTATGCTCCAATCACAGGAAACAGATAGAGTAGAACATGATACAAACTTGCCAACAGTAGTTGATAACAACACAGGCGGTTTAGGCAGTATCCTGGGGCCCAAGCCTTCTAGGGGGCCCATGGACACTTACACTCACCGGCCACTTTATTAGGTACACCTGTCCAACTGCTCGTTAACACTTAATTTATAATCAGCCAATCACATGGCGGCAACTCAGTGCATTTAGGCATGTAGACATGGTCAAGACAATCCCTGCAGTCTCCCGAGCATCAGTATGGGGAAGAAAGGTGATTTGATGCTTTGAACGTGGCATGGTTGTTGGTGCCAGAAGGGATCGTCTGAGTATTTCAGAAACTGCTGATCTACAGGGATTATCACGCACAACCATCTCTAGGGTTTACAGAGAATGGTTCGAAAAAGAAAAAAAACATCCAGTGAGCGGCAGTTCTGCCAGTTCTGCCTGTTGATGCCAGAGGTCAGAGGAGAATGGGAGACTGGGTTCGAGCTGAGATAGAAAGGCAACAGGGACTCAAATCGCCACCCATACAACCAAGGTAGGCAGAAAACCTCTCTGAACGACCAGTACGTCAAACTTTGAGGCAGATGGCTACAGCAGAAGAAGACCACACCGGGTGCCACTCCTTTCAGCTAAAACAGGAAACTGAGGCTACAATTTGCACAAGCTCATCGAAATTGACAGTAAGATTGGAAAAACGTTGCCTGGTCTGATGAGTCTCGATTTCCTGGACATTCGGATGGTAGGTCAGAATTGGGTCAACAACATGAAAGCAGGATCCATCCTGCTTGTATCAACGTTCAGGCTGGTGGTGGTGGTGTCATGGTGTGGGGATATTTTCTTGGCACTCTTGGGCCCCTTGGTACAACGCCCACAGCCTACCTGAGTATTGTTGTTGACCCATGTCCATCCTTTTATGACCACAATGTACCAACATCTGATGGCTATTTCAGAGATAAGCGCCACTTATGGTGGCTTGTCATCTTTGAGATTCTTTGAGATTTTTTTGTTAACTACTTTTGGGGTAGTTTTGGGTACATCTATACCCATTCAGGAGATGTATTGGTTTTTACGTACCCAGGTAAAACAGCATAGAGTTGGTACTTGTATGTACTTTGGTATAATTTTAATTGATTTTTAATTTTTGTTTTGTTAAGCTGTATATCATAATAATTATTTGTTTTGCAATCTAGCGTTTATGACACACAATCATTCATGCTCAATTTAAGGTGTCTTGGCATTATTTACCTTGCTTTACGAATTGGTTGTATCATTTTTTGAAATGTAGATACATGACACAACCATAATACAAATTATTTGAACCCCTACAAACTAGATTTCCCCAGATTCGTATTTACAGTATTCCTTTCTACTGCTCGACCATTGGATACAACTGTGGTCAACCAAAGCTCGGTACATATCAAACTGTTGGTTGTTGGGTACACACTGAAATCAAGGACAAACCTACTGATGGGATTGGTTGTTGGGAACAGGGGCCAAATTAAAGACTCCCATGGGCCCCTGGGCTGGAACATGTCTGGAATCACTTCTTGGGAAATTTTTTTGTATCCCTTCTTTCTACTCTCAGTCTGTGTATTGTGAGCAGGACAGATGTGAAGGTTTCATGGTGAAGGTCCTTCTCTATCAATTTGTTGGGTGCTTGGGTGGCCATGGGGCCCTAGAAGGCTTGGCCCCAGGATACTGCCCAAACCACCTGTGTTGTTATCAACTACTGTTGGGAAGTTTTGTAATCATGTTCTACTCTATCTGTATCCTGTGTTTGAGAGCATACACCTAAAATCTTTCCGAACAGCGATGTAACACACCCAATTGGGTTCTGTGCGCTGGAATCAGGATGGTTGGGAGATACGTCCCAAGTGGAATCCACGTGGATATCTATCATTTATGAATTTCATTAGTTTCCGCCGAGTCCTTATGTTGTGCACTTTTGTTTTCTTGGCAGTGAGGCTCGTATACGGGGTTGTGGTACCCCCCCCCCCTGTGTGATCTCCAGCAGTATTAACTGCAAGTATTATGGGGTCACAGTCCAGCCACAGCTTCACCTTGCGTAACCACGGTTAAGGGGCTGCGGCCTCACCCTGCATGGATTCTTACAGAGCCGTTATTTGCGTTATTTGTTGAAACCATTGGATAAAAAAATATGACTAATAAAGTGATGTCATGTGACATGTAAATCATATCAACCTTCCTAAATTGTATTTGAATTTAATGAAAATCTGCTTGAAACGTCACCCCTCTTCTGCTTCTTCGTCTATTGTCATGTCAAGATAGAAAGCTTGGAGAGCAGAAGTGAATCTGTTTGCTGAGGTCCTCCAGTATCAACTTCCTGCTGGAGAAACTCTCTTAGCTGCCACTAGATGGCGCTGTAGTATTAGAGCTTGTCAGTGTCGTATTCTTCTAGTCCAGTGATGGCGAAACCTATGGGCACGTGTGCCAGAGGTGGCACTCAGAGCCCTCTCTATGGGCACCCGTGCCATCACCCACGCGCACAGAGTTCGTCAGACAGGATTCAAGGCCTCTTGCAGTCCCAGAAGTCCAGGACCCTAGAAGGAAAGCTACATTGATAATCCAAAACGTCTTCTTCTTCTACGGTTTGGTGTCCCTCAGGTGCCTGTATACTTTAAACCTGTGAAAGTTGCAGGGAGTAAATAACGTTACTGCTTAAATTGACGCTTGGCACTTGCTAAAATTGTTGGGTTTGGTTGTATTTTGGGCACTCGGGGTCTAAAAGGTTTGCCATCACTGTTCTGTCATGTCTATTTCTAGTAATAAGTATTTTGGATACTTTTGTGTTAAATTATCTTGATGACGTTTACTGATAATGGATTGCTCTCTTTCTGATAAAATTACCACATAAATGGGGCACGCGGAACGCATTTACGTCGGGCTTCTCCAAAAAATTCCGTTTTGCGGTTTTTGGTGCACTCAATCCGGTTTGGGACCCGCTTTCCAGAAAACACAGCAACGGGGGGTGGCTGTCGGACGATCTGACGGATTTGGACAAAGCACTGGATTTAGCATCTCAAATTGTATCGCAAGACATGCACTTACATACAACATGAAGAAGAAGGTGAACCTCCGGCGGACTCAAGCGGGCAGCGACATGCAGGGATATCTCTTCATCTTCGTCATAACACTGTCGGATCGTGGGATCTTCACAGAAATACAACGCCGTGCTAAGACTAGTAGTAAGTAAAAAGCCCAAAACAGGGATCACTGAAGTCAGGACTCTGATGACTCCACTTTCATGGTGGAACGTGTTGGGGAGGCTTTAATCTCAGTTTCTTTATACACTCATCAATCAATATTTTAGCTAAGGTGTAGACTTCTGATCTACAGGTCTACTTGTCAAGGGTGAATCCGGGGGAGCCGGACAGTCAGTCATCGAGAGGAAGGCGGACAGTAGCATGAGAGGAGAAGGGTAAGCATAGGAGGGATCTGGCAATTATCATCAGAGAGGAGAGATGGACAGTCAGCCATCACAGAGGAGAGCTGGACTGTCAGCCATCAGAGAGGAGAGCTGGACAATTAGTGGAACAAACTGGACTCCCTATTTTGTCCAGACAAAATAGGGAGTCCAGTTTGTTCCACTACTTTTTTCAAGTCCGGTTGCCAATCAATATTTATATAAAGAGCTGGACAATTAGTCATCAGAGAGGAGAGATGGACACTCATTCACTAGAGAGGAGATCTGGACAGTCAGTATCACGAGGAGGAGAGCGGACTGTGCCCACTCAGAAGAGGGGAGCTGGACAGTTAAGTCATCAGAGAGAAGAGCTTGTGGAGACAGTATCAGAGAAGAACTGGAACAGTCAGTCATCATCAGAGAGGGGAACCGGACAGTCATCATCAGAGAGGGATGCCGGGAACAGATCAGTCATCAGAGAGGAGAGATGGACGTTCCTTCACGCATTGGAGTGGGAGAAGTGCAAGAAACTGAGATCTGGACAGTCAGTTCATCACACCGAGGAGAAGCTGGACGTCAGCCATCAGAGCGGGGAGCTGGAACAGTCATTCATCAGGGAGAAGAGCTTGTGCAGACATCATAAGAGAGTAACTGGACATTCAGTCAGTCGTAGAGGGGAGCCGGACAGTCATTCATCAAAGGGGAGCAGGACAGTCAAGTCATCGAGAGCGAAGATGGACAGTCGATTCACTAGAGAGGAGATTGGCAGTCGTACATCACAGAGATAGGCTGGACTGTCACCATCAGAGAGGGGAAGCTGACAGTCATCATCAGATAGAAGGTAGCTGGCAGACAGTCTCAGCAGAGAGAGAACTGGACAGTCAGCCATCAGAGAGGGGAGCCGGACAGTCAGTCATCAGAGAGGAGAGATGGACAGTTCATTCACCAGAGGGAGGAATCTGGACAGTCATCACCAGGAGGAGAATCTGGACAGTCATTCCAAAGAGAGAAGAGCTGGACACCTGTCAGCCAGTCAGAGAGGAGAGCTGGACTGTCAGCCATCAGAGAGGGGAGCTGGACAGTCAATCATCAGAGAGAAGAGCTGGGCAGTCAGTCATCACAGAGGAGAACTGGACAGTCAGTCATCAGAGAGGGGAGCCGGACAGTCAGTCATCAGAGAGGAGAGTTGGGCAGTCAGCCATCAGAGAGGAGAACTGGACAGTCAGTCATCAGAGAGGAGAGTTGGGCAGTCAGTCATTGGAGAGGGGAGCTGGACAGTCAGCCATCAGTGAGGAGAACTGGACAGTCAGCCATCAGAGAGAACTGGACAGTCAGTCATCAGAGAGGAGAGTTGGGCAGTCAGCCATCAGAGAGGAGAACTGGACAGTCAGCCATCAGAGAGAAGAGCTGGGCAGTCAGTCATTGGAGAGGGGAGCTGGGCAGTCAGTCATCAGGGAGGGGAGCCGGACAGTCAGTCATCAGAGAGCGAAGCCGGGCAGTCAGTGATCTGAAAGAAGAGCTGGACAGTCAGCCATCAGAGAGGTGCGGAGCGGATAGTCAATTCAGAGAGGAGAGTTGGAAGTCAATCAGTCACGAGAGAAGAGTGGAGCCAGGCAGTACTATAAGAAGGAGATGGGACATTCAGTATCAGAGAGGGGAGCATGGACAGTCAGTCACAGAGGAGCCAGAAGAGTCATAAGAAAGGAGTAGCGACCATCAGCGGCAGAGGGGAGGAGAGGGGACTGACAGTTCAGTCATAGAGAGGAAGAACGTGGTTAGCAGTTATCAGTGGAGAGTGGGAGCTGGACCATGGTCACCATCAGGAGTGCCGAGCACGGACAGTCAGTCACAGAGAGAGACTAGGCGTCAGTATCAGAGAGCGAGCGCAGTGGGCAGTCAGGTCATCAGAGAGGGAACTGGACAGTCAGTCATCAGAGAGAAGAGCGGTGCAGTCAGTCATAGAGGGAGCTGACAAGAGTCAGGAGCGAGCCGGCAGTCAGTCATCAGAGGAGAGATGCGGACAGCAGTCATCAAGAGAAGCGAAGCATACTCAGAGGGGCACGGATCAGTATCAGAAGAGAGCTGGATCAGTCAGTCATCAGAGAGGAGGGAGCTCGGACAGTCAGCGATCAAAAGGGAGCGACAGCAGTCATACAGAAGAGGAGAGTGGAGCAGTCAGTCATTGAGAGGAGAAAGGGGACAGTCAGCATTCGAAAGGGGAGAAAAGGAACACGACAGAGCATGAGGGGAGCGTCAGACTAATATGAGAGAGGGAGAGATTGGCAGTCATCATCAGGGAGGGGAGCCGGACAGTCAGTCAATCAGAGTAGGCGTAGCCGGGGAAGTCAGTAGACTAAAAGGGAGCTGGACAGTTCAGTATTTCCCCTAATGAACAGCAGATCGAGGGGAGCCACGTGGTCTAAGAAGGGAGCCGACAGTCAGCAAAGGAGAGCTTGGAGCCTTAGTCAGTCTCAAGAGAGGGAGAGCCCGGACAGTCGTATCAGCAGTGTGAAGTTTAAACGATTCACCAACATCTTCATATATCTCTCCCACATTTGTCAGAGGGAGGTTTCTTACTTACCACACTCCTCCTAATACCTTCTCAATGGTACGTACTGACACGGTTCTGATGAGGTAGAGTGACGCAACTTTGATTCTATGCCCGTACACGTTATATTTCCCTTGCACTCACACAGGCAGAGACTGGAGGGATGGCAGCAGGTTCCACATTGACACTGTAGAGGCAGACGTGTCTGTCGGCATGGATACGCTTAATACTAGGGTTAGTTACTAGGTTTAGGAACAAAAAATTCGGTTATTCATCAAAAATTCTGTCATTTATCAAAAAAATAATTAAAATATTTTTTTAAAATGTAACATTTGTAGTCCTAGGGGAAATTTCAGGGCTTCTATGCCAGAAAGAAAAAACTTCCTAGAAGCCCTGAAATACTCAGCATACCAAGGGTGATTATTTTCCAAGTCACTAATGCACAGCGCCATTTTTTTCTGAGGCTCATGTCACTCAGGGTGACAAGACATGATCTGCGTATGTAAGTATTTTCTGAATTGGGTCAGAACTATTGCCATCTTAGCTTCCACCCCCTGTGATTTATCCGAGGAGTGACGGCAACAGCTCCATTGACAGCCCAAAGTCTATGTAAGACTCCAGGGCTTGTCACTGGCACACTGTAACAGATAATCAGGAAAAAACCTGTATACTTCAATACAGTAGTATGGGATAGGAACGATCAGACCCCCTAGTGCACTTTAACCTGCAAATACATTTAAAAAATAAATAAATACAATTTTTTTTAAAAAAACATAAGAATCAAATCATCCCCCATTCCCTAGAACAGAAAAAATAAAAATAAAATAAAATAAATAAAAAAAAAAAAAAAATTATAAGCATGTTAGGTATCGTTCCCAGGTTCCCAGGTTCCCCGTAATTGAAAATAGCACCCATATGAATAAAAAGGTCCTAAAGTCCCCAAAACAGAAGTCATCATTTTTTTTTCATAAAAAGTTTTTTTTTATATCAATTTGGCATTCCATGATCATACCAATCCACTAGAAAAAACGGAGTAGTTAAGTGTCAATTGAAACGCCACAAGGAGAATCCATAAAAACAAAGAGAAAGGAGGCAAACGGTTTTTTTTTTTGTCAAATTTTGCCGAATTTGGAATTGCGTTCGCGCTTTCCCGTAAGACGGCAGGGGGAAAATCATTACTGACACTAGGAAGTGCAAGTCTTGTAAAACAGAAAAAACGATCCCCAATACCGTCTGTGCATGGAAAAAAAAAAAAGTATAGATTTTTCAAAGGAGAAGAGGGTAAAAAAAAATGGAAATGCAACACACAGACAAGGGCATCGGCGGAGAGGGGTTAACTTACATAAAAGACAGAATAAGTAGTTGCTGTCACTTACACTGGGTAGCGTCCGGGTGACAGGTCTGGAGTGTGCAGACACCTATACCACAGTGTCATCTATCAGATTGGGATAGAAACCTCGACTTTTATGCCTTTTCTATGGTGGCAGCCCCTGATGATTGTTCATAGGTGAAGCCCCCATCATAGTTTAGGAAAACAAAAAAGGCGATAAATTATTGCCTTTTGAAAAAAACTTCTCTATTAGAGACACAACCACAAGGCCTGCATATATACAGTAAGAGTGAATCACTGCCGGAGACCCCCTAAACGTTCCTAATCTCAAATTATCTCCTCGAGATAAAACTGTTGCCCACATTGTATGAGCGGGACCCATCTACTGTATCTCCTGGAAACAGGGGGGTCTCAGGGGATATCGTGTTTTTTGACCCCATTGCTTGAATCCATATCACCACTTACTCTGAGACGTTTTCCGGTACGCGGTTTGACGCATGCTCATTGACGGGACATTGCTACGCGCGTAACTTACGCAGTTTGGTTGACATGCGCCCAGAGTTGCCAGACAAGACGTGCCAGTTAGAGGGGAATTTACTAGAAGATATAATAGAATTTTGGGGTATAAAAAAAAAATTACCTAGAGAGGGACAACAGAATCTGACCTTCTGACATTCATAGCAAAGCACGTAAAGCAGACCCTCTCACAACACGGGAGCTTTGTAAATGTCAGGGCAGTCTAAGCGCACACCATTTATCACTTTTGTGCGCCTAAAGTGTCGTAGTTGACGCCTGTAAATTCGGCGCATGTGTGGCCAGAATTATCAAAGGAATACAACATCTGTGATAAGTATCATTTCTGCTCTTAATAATCAACTGTTACTTTAAAACCAAAGTTTGGGCCAGCAATGTTAGCTTCGGGCACTTACATTGATATGCTACAAGTCCTGCTCTTGCTTCTAACCACAGCCCAGAATGAAGGATAACACTTCCAGCAGAAGACCCAGGTGTGTGACCCCACCCAGCACCAGGACCTCTCGCAGCACCCAGGGTTGTGAGCACCCTGCACCCAGTGACCTCCTCAGCAGGGCTTATCTGGAGGGGTTCCCCCAGTGCTGTCTCCTTGCTTGCCACCCCTGTAATTCGGCACAGTGACCCCCTCAGACACTGTGCAGAATTACATGGGGGACACGTGTTCTGTCAGTACCTGCAAAATCTCGCAAACTTATCTCTATAAGGTACATTGAGAACGCTTCTCTGTTAATGTGAGCAGCTATTATACACTTCTCTTCTAATCCTGCTCTGAGCTGCTGCTTTGCAGATTGTTTGTAAATAAAGGTCATAAACTTTAAAGAGGCTGCAGTAGTGTCTGTAGGGTCTGTAGTTGCCTGTCATGTATCGGGTGCTGCAGTTGTTGTAGTGGGGTTTTGTAGTAGTGTATGTCCTGCAGTTGTCTGGAGATAGTATGTAGTGTCTGTAGTGTTGTTAGTATGTGTATTGTCTGGTAGCTATTCTGAGGGATGTCTGCAGTGCCTGTAGGGCAGTGCGGCGCGCTATAGGGTAGGGCAAACGTGGGCAATTGTCACAGGGCCCCCATGAAGGGGAGAATCTCTCTTTCAATGAATCTTGAATTTGTTTTAATGCCCGGGATCCAGAGATATTCAGGTTTAAAGTGAGAATATTATATATAAAAATCACTCCCGACGGCAGTTTAACAGTATGGGGGTCATTTACTAAGGGCCAGATTTGCGTTTTCCCGACGTGTTACTCGAATATTTCCGATTTGCGCCGATTTCCTGAATTACCCAGGATTGTGGCGACAGCGATCGGATTGTGGCCGAACCCTCATCATTGTTCTCTTGGCAGACGACAGAGCGTCTGTGTCGAGACGGGGAAAGCGGGGGGACGGAGGGTCAACGAGCAGAAAAACCGAAGGATTCGGAAAAAACGAAACATTTAAAAAATGAAAAAACCCCCCCTTTGGTCGCTTGGGAAGCGCTTACTTCACTTCAGCCTGGCCTCGGTGTATATTCAGTGCGTTCCGAATGCTTTCTTCAGCGCAGCCGCGCCACCTGCAGTGGACGGCGGAGGAACTGCTTAGTGAATCCCGGCAGGACCCAATCCACCAAAGAGAACGCGCCGCTTGGATCGCGAATGGATCGGGGTACAGTAAATCGCCCCAATATGCTAGTTTTCCGGACACACTTAGACAACAAATTTGGATCATATAAAAGGGAGACTCTTCACTTTCATAGGAAAAAAGGAAGTGAAGAAGATCAGAAGTGAGTTCTGTGCGTGTCACAGAGCCAGCACAGAATAAGCCCCCTGAAGTCCACTCCCACCCATCCAGATTCTTAGCCATCAGGATTGACAGGAGAGACTTTTGAGCAACGGAGCTGCTGCTCTCACCAGCTAATGGAATGCTAGTTGACAGAGCAAGATATATAGTATATTATACAGTTTAGTAATATGGGAATCTATTAATTTAGGAGATGTGAAGTAAATATTTTTGTGTGGAGGAGAAGCATTATGTGCCATACCAAAGTCAAAATTTAACAATTTTTTTTTTTTTATAAAAGTTTGAGTTTGAATCAAAATTGAATGAAGGCGCCGGGCGCGTCGTATAAAATATTTTAATTGCAATTTTGAAAAGAGGGCAGTGATCATGCCCTCAGAACATATGTGTAGTGTGGGGTTACTTTAACTTTTTCTGCTGTTGTTTATTTGATTGATTTTTAGAAAACGCCAAAATGGGTAAAAATTCGCCTGCAATAAGCGACAAAGTATCCGAAAACCTGACAGTGAAAGGGTGACGACCCCTTGGTTAATTCCCGGAGTGTGATGAAGATGGTTAATACTATCTCGTCGGTATATCTATCTGGTCAAAGTTCTCTATCTCATGAGATCGAACCAGGATATATTCGCGGTTTTCTAGGGATCAATCAATAGTCTATCTCTTCATGTATATATCATCTACTTATAGTTCTGATCTAGAAATTCAAATATGAAAAGATGGTCATCCTTCTAAGCATAAGAATTAGAATTCTGTGCTAAGCGCACACAGATTTAAACAGGAGCCTGCCAAACAGTCCTGATCCCATGGGGCACAATTATTCAAAAAACCAACCAGTAACGGTGTTTGGTTTGTGTGGGAGGGAGGAGAGAAAACGGTAGGCAACCCAGATGGAGGAAAACCACACAAAATAACAAACTCTTGCCGAAGTATGACACACAGCGCATCTGCCCGCCTGGTAGTGATAACCACGTAAACATGTGTTTGTGGCTATCATAACTTTAATCTGGTATCGCACGTCCATATTACAATTGTGTTACAAATAAAGGCGAGAACTTACTGCTGTCATAGACATTGTGATTTTGGCGCACCCACTTGTTTTGCTCCAGGGCCCCAATTGTTGAAAAAGGCCAGCCTTGTAGCGAGTATGTAGGTATAGGATCCTGTACCATGTCATAAAGCTGGAATCATCTCAGACTGGTTTCTTGAACATGACAATGAGGACACTGGACTCTAATGGCCTCCACAGTCACCAGATCTCAATCCAATAGAGCATCTTTGGGATGTGGTGGAACGGGAGATTCGCATCATGGATGTGCAGCCGACAATTCTGCGGCAACTGTGTGATGCCATCATGTCAATATGGACCAAAATCTCTGAGGAGCTTCCAGCACCTTGTTGTATCTATGCCACGAAGAATTGAGGCAGTTCTGAAGGCAAAAGGGGTCCAACCCGTTACTAGCATGGTGGACCTAATAAAGTGGCCGGTGAGTGTAAATCACCCAACAAATTTGATACTGAGAAGGACCTTCACCCATGAAATCCTTGTACATCTGTTCCTGCTCATTATACAAAGACTGAAAGCAGCAGAAGAGACACACCCTCCATTTCCCAAGAAGTGATTCCAGACATGTTTCAGGGCCAGGGCCCATGGGAGTCTTAATTTGCCCCTGTTCCCCATCAGTAGGGTTTTCCTTAATTTTTGTGTCTACCCAACAACCAACCGTTTTTGATAGGTACCGAGCTTCGGTTGACACCACAAAATGGGTAAACAAAAATATCTCAAAAGAATATCAAAAGAATGACAAGACACCATAAGACGTACAACATCCAGTAAATGTGTAAGCAAAAGAGGGATCCCTGATGACTCCACATTTAAGGTGGAACATGTTGGGGGGGCTTTGATCTTTATACACTCATCAATCAATATTTTAGCTAAGGTGTAGACTTCTGATCTACAAGTCTACTTGTCAAGTGTGAATCAGAATCAGGGAGCAGGACAGTCAGTCATCAGAGAGTAGTGCTGGGCATTTAGTAATCAGAGAGGAGAGTTGGGTAGTCAGTCATCAGAAAGGGGAGCCAGGCAGTCACTTATAAGAAAGGAGAGCTGGACATTTAGTTATCAGAGAGGGGAGCTGGACAGTCAGTCAACAAAGAGGGAGCCAGACAGTAAGTCATAAGAAAGGAGAGCTGGACAATCAGTTAGCAGAGAGGGGAGCTGGACAGTCAGTCATAAGGAAAGAAAAGCTGGATAGTCAGTTATCAGGGAGTGGAGCTGGACATTTAGTTATCAGAGAGGGGAGCCGGACAGTCAGTCATCAGAGAGGAGAGCTAGGCAGTCAGTCATCAGAGAGGAGAGCTGGACAGTCAGTCATCAGAGAGGAGAGCTGGACAGTCAGTCATCAGAGAGCTTGCACTTACCTTCACTAGGTATAGGCCGGTGAACTTCAGTGCATTTCGGGGAACTTCAGCGCAGTAGCGCCACCTGGCAGACATCGGAGGAACTACCTTAGTGAATCCCGGCCGGACCCGAATGCACCGCAGAGAATGCGCCACTGGATCGCGAATGGACCGGGTAAGTGAATGTGCCCCAATGTGCTCTGCACTTAAATGGTTCTGTATTCACTGTTTTTAATGTTTTAATTCTATTCTTCACATTGCAGGTTTTGGCGCGTGTGTCTCCCGATAGGTTCGGAGATGTGCGCGAACACCTGCAATGTGAAGAATAGAATTAAAACATTAAAAACAGTGAATACAGGAGCATTTAAGTGCACAACACATTGAAAGAACAATATTCTTCACATTCCAGATGTTCCGAACATCTCCGAACCTAGCGGGAGACACGCGCGAACACCTGGAAAGTGAAGAATAGTGTTATTTCAATGTGTTCTTACAAGGAAAACATCTGCAAAGGTCTCCGCTATTATCTCCCGACGTCTACAGCTGCAGCCAACCTCTAGTGACCGGTTATGTCAATGACTTGTTATGGTCAGTGTTATGAGCGGAAACCCCCACCGTCGGCTCCTGATGCTGGGACCCCAGTGGTCCTGTGCTGCTGGCTGCGGCCTACAAATGATGGCTGTTGTCATACAAGGAGGAAGTCTCAGCAGCGAAACGTTCTCAGGAGTAATGAGGAATGGACTCCTATGTAAACGAGGGAGATTATACGGCAGATAAAAATATTTGTTCCACAAGATTTCTTGATTTTGTTCACTTGTAAAATAAGTGAAAAGGTCATTCCAGGACTCCTTTATTCTCTGCAGTCTGGATGGTCCTACATGACCGGCATTTGATCGGACCTCTGGTGAACTGATAAAGTGGGGTCAAACAATGTCTCCTCCATTGGATCTCAACTGACAAGTTTTTGGAATTTTCAGGCTGAGAGTGTGAATGTGTCTGACTTTATTTTCTGATTTTGCATGATGGTCTGATAAAGTTTCGACTCCTCCTGAATCTACCCCGCATGGCCTTTAAATCTGTTGGGATATTAATATAGGTAGGATTTTTAACCTATCCAGTCCTGAGCGTGAGGCTGTGTGGGAGGAGAACATTCAAAAACGTTGGGGCAGGGTTTTTTTTATTAAAAAACTGGTGGCCTGAGGTCGTTGTATTGACTTCGTGAGCTCAATTACATACGTTAAAATAAAACAAGAGCCCTTTCCCATTGATTCGAATGATCCCGTCTTTTCAATTCAAGATAATCTGTGCCGGTTGAGGGTTCTCCAGATCTGATCTCTGTGGGTAGGGCCAGATTAAGGTTGGGGGGCCCTGGGCAAAAATCTGAGTGGGTCACCATGGAATTGTAGTCCAGACAGAGGGGAGAACAGCAATCACTATTAACAGCCCCCCAGACAATAAAACATATACAGCTCCCAGTTACACTATATACGCCACCAGTAATCACTATATACAGCCTCCTAGCAATACCGATTTACAGCCCCAATATCACTGTGTACAGCCCCCCAGAGTAATCAATTTATATGACCCCCACAATAACTATATACAAAACTACCAGTACGTATCGCCCCCCCCGCAATCACTGTATACAGCCCACAGTTATCAATATATACCGCACCCCTGCAATCAATATAGACAGCCCCCAGCAATACTAACACAGCCCCAGCAATCATAATATACAGCTCCCCAGAAATCACTATTACAACCTCCCCCAACAATAACTAAATACAGCCTCTCAGCAAGATCGTATATAGTTCCCAAGCAATAACCAGTAAACAGCCCCAAAGAATCACTCTACACAGTTCCCCCAGCAATAAACAATCCTTCCACCAGCAAGCAATCACGGTATACCGCTTCCCCAGAATCACTGTATACAGTCCCCCAGCAATCACTATTACAGTTCCCAGCAACACAATGTATACATCCCCCAGCAATCACTAATATACGCTCCCCAGCAACACTATATTACAGCCCGCCGCAATCAACTATATACAGCTCCCCAGCAACCACTATATCAGCTCCCCAGCAATCACTATATACAGCTCCCCCAGCGCAAGGCAATACTGTATTATAACTCCAGCATCCACTATTATACAGATCCGCCAGGAATCAACTATATTACAGCTTCCCCAGCAATAATTATATACAGCTCCCCAGTAATCACTTATACAGCCCCCCAGGCACTCACTATAATACAGCTCCCCAACAATCACTATATACAGCTCCCCCGCAATTACTATATACAGCTCCCCAGCAATAGCAATCACTATATACAGCTCCTCCAGCAACCACTATATACAGCCCCCAGCACTTAATTAGATACAGCTCCTCCAGAATCAGTATAAGCCCCCCCCCCCCACAGCAATTCACTATATACAAGCTCCCCCAGCAATCACTATATACAGCTCCCCCTAGAACCACTATTAAAGCACCCCCAGCAATAAGTATATACAGCTCCTCCACGTTAATCACTGTTATACAGGCCCCCCAGCAAGCATATATACAGCTCCCCCAGCAATCACTGTATACAGCCCCCCCAGCAACCACTACTACAGCACCCCCAGCAATAATTATATATACAGCTCCTCCATTAATCACTGTAACAGGCCTCCCCCCAGCAACACTATTGTACAGCCTCCCCCCCAGCAATAACTGTATACAGCTCTCCCAGCAATCACTAGATACAGCGCCCACAGCAATTCACTGTATACAGCTCCCCAGCAATCACTATATACAGCTCCCCAGGCAATCCACTATATCAGCTCCCCCAGCAATCCACTAATGACAGCCCCCAGCAATGCACTAATACAGCCCCCCAGTAATCACATTATTACAGCCCCAGCAATCATAATAACAGCTCCCCCAGCAATCACTATATACAGTCCCAGCAATCACTATATACAGCTCCCCAGCAATCACTATATAAGCTCCCCACAGCAATCACTGTATACAGCTCCCCAGCAATACTATATACAGGCTCCCCAGCAATCATATATACAGCTCCCCCCAGCAATCACTATATACAGCCCCCAGCAATCACTATATAAAGCTCCCCAGCATCACTATATAAGCTCCCCTCAGCAATCAATTATACAGTTCCCCAGAAATCATATATACAGCCCCATAATCACTGTATCAACTCCCCCAGTAATACTGTAATCAGATCCACAGCAACCACCTATATACATGCACCCCCAGCCAATAATTAATACAAGCTCCTCACAGTACACTGTATACAGCCCCCCCCAGCAATCACTATATACAGCTCCCCAGCAATCACTTGATACAGCTCCCAGCAAACCAATATACCAGCAACCCCAGCCAGAATAATATATACAGTCCTCCAGTAATTCACTGTATACAGCACCCAGCAATCACTGATTAAGTCCCCCAGCAAAACTATATACAGCTCCCCAGCAACCATATAACAGCACCCCGCAATTAATTATTATAAGATCCTCCAGTAATCACTGATACAGCCCCCCCAGCATTCATATATACAGCTCCCCAGCAACACTGATACAGCCCCCCAGCAATCACTATATACAGCACCCCCAGAAATAATTATATAAGCTCTCCAGTAATCATGTATAGCGCTCCCCAGCAGATCACTATGACAGCTCCACCAGCAATTCACTGATATACAGCTCTCCCAGCAATCACTATATACAGCTCCCCAGCAATACATTATAAGCTCCCCCAGGCAAAATCACTATATACAGCTCCCCAGCAATAACATATAACAGCTCCCCACAGCAATCACTATATACAGCCCCCCAGCAAGTCACTATATACAGGCATCCCCCAGTAATCACTAGATACAGCCCCAGAAATCACTATATACAAGCCTCCCCAGCACTCACTATATACAGCTCCCCCAGCAATCATATTATACAGACTCCCCAGCAATCACAATATACAGCTCCCCACAGCAAATCATCGTTACAGCCCCCAGCCAATCACTAGATACAGCTCCCGCCACATACTATATACAGCCCCCAGCACCCACTATATACGCTCCCCCACAACACCTATATCAGCCCCCCAGCAAACACTATATACAGCGTCCCCAGCAATCAATGTATACAGCTCCCCCAGCACCACAAGAACCCCCACTACATACAGCTCCCCAGCAATCACTTAATCAGCTCCCCCAGCAATCACAGATACCGCATCACTATATACAGCTCCCCCAGCAAATCACTGTATACAGTCCCACAATCACGTATAAGCCCCCAGCCCACTATATACAGTCCCCCAGCAGCACATCATTACAGCTCCCCATATCGTGGGGCATCAACAAACTTATTTGGACTCCGTCCAAGGAAAAAAATGGAAAACATGGGTAATACTCATACGAGACATTTTATATGTTTTGATAATTCGATCGGCTTCGCAATGTCCTGAGTATTCCAACAGTTGTTAATGATATTTTCAGGATTACCTGGGTCACTATGTTGTTGTTATTGGTTGATATCTTATCTTTTCTATCTAAGGGCCCACCCAAATTACTCAGTCTTTTTTTTTGAATAATTTATTTGACTAAACGGTCATCAAAATGTCTGTTCTTTGAGTCCCAAAAATATCTTTCCTAGGTGAAATCTCAGTTCCGGGAGCCTTTTGTTAATGGGATTCAATCAAAGGTCAGGCCACGAGAACTGGGAAGGTCCCACTAGATCTGAAGCGTGAAAATTTTTGGTTTTTCAAACATTTCTAAAAATAATCTTGACTGGCCAAGCACACTGAAATACATTTTATGGGAGAGGTGATGATTACACAGTTTACACATATGAGTTAAAGAAAATCTTATCAAGTGCCAGTCCTTGATTTTATTGATTTGAATTGACCTTCATAGTAGAAGGTTGATGATCAGGTTTGGGAGTGGGGGTATTTTGTAACCAGGGAACTGATCTTACCAACCCAGCACCTCGAGCTGTTTCTTTCTACAAAGTTATCCTCAAAGAGCAATCTTCATGATAAGCAAGATAAGAAAGAGAATCCTGTATTAGTCCTGGTGGGGGAGATTCCAGGGTTCAGCAGCAGAGAGAAGAGAGAGTACAGACAAACAATATAGATTCATAGTATTACGGTCGAAAAAAAGACATTGTCCATTCAAGGTCAACCAAGGAGGGAAGGATTGGATGAGGAAGGATTTAGGGGAAACAATTCTATATAAATAATCATCACTGTATTTGAGGGTAAAAAGGGCAGTCTAGTAACCTTCTTGAAAGCTCTCTGGTCCTGGCTGTGACCAGCGCAGAGCTGGCTATCCACAGATTGACAGTCTCATAGTAAAAAAGTCCAGTCCTATGGTGATGATAGGAAAATACTAAATTTTTAAAATGACTAAATATTACCGTGACACCGGGGCGCCTAGGTAGCCGATGCTGGAGGTGGTACGTGATATGGCATGGAATCCGCAGTTGCTATGAAAAAATTAGATTATTCAATTAGGCATTTGACACAAGGCTCTTGGGCGTCGGCCCATTCATGCTTGAAACGTCTCGCTCTGAAAGCCGTTGACATCACCTAGCTCTTGGGAGCATTGGCACCTGCGCACTGATCTGAATAGAGGGCCATGCAAAATGACGAGTACACCGGTCACATTTTTAAAAAATTCCGCCTTTTTTCGAATCCGCCGGGTTTTCCGATGGCCCACGCCCCCGATTATGTTGCGTGAAAGCCGCCGCCCATGCGCCACAATCGATCGCGTGCCCAAAATTCCCGGGCAATTTGGCAGCAATCGGAAATATTCGTAAACCTGACAAAAATTTGCACGATCGGACCTTAGTAAATGAGCCCCCACAGTGATATGCGCCAGTGCTTCGAGAGCTCGGTGACATCAACCGGCTCTCGGGATCGAGACGGGAGGGAAGTGAGAAGTTTCAAGCACGCAAGGCACATAACATTGATGATATCGGGACCAAGACGCAAGCACCCTGTGTCAGTCAAGAGCGCCGAATGGGGTCATATGCCTTGTGATAAATTTATTTTAATCAAACTGTGGATTCATGCCATATCACGACAACCACTTCAGCAAGTGAACTTACCTAGAGTGTGTTAACGGTTATGTGTTAGGTCAGAAATGACCAATTTAAAATGGTTGATTTCCTTTAAACCTTGGTTTCCTCCAGACGGAGACAGTTGCCCCCGTCTTTTGATTTGATGTAATCGAAACAACTACATCCATTTTTGTATGGACCATTCATATATTTATAATAAATTATCATGTCCCCTCGGTAGTCGCTCTTTTCCAAACTAAAGATAAAGTTACCAATTTATTTTAATATAATTATCCAAGAATTATTAATTAACATACTATTACAATTTTATTTAGTACTGAAAAAGTCTCGTTAGTTACAAATTACAGAACAATAATATTATAGATAAATGACACAAAAAGAAAAAAATAGATAAAAAGACAAAAAAAGGAGACCAATGATCGGCAGTTTTGATATTCAGTCTATGGATAGGAACTGCGGGCTGGTTAGATGGGGGGCGCAGGTTCCTCCTGTTTTTGCGCCTTGTTTGTGAAACAGCTTGATGGCCAGCGGGGAGGAAGGACTACGAATAACGCTCTCTCTCAACTGGGTGAAGCAGGTCGGTAACCTGAATGGCTCCCCATGCCAGCACAGTTCATGCAAGGGATGGGAGCTATTTCCAGAATAGACTTCAAACCTTACACAGTGTCTCCTCTCAGCCACCACCTCAGGGACTGTGTCAGGAGGACTCCTCAGAACAGATCTGGTTGTTCCTAATCAGTTTGTGCACTGCTCCTTCCTTAGCCAAGATCGCTGCATCCCCAAAGAAGTGCACAAAAAGATGGCGGATGCCACTACAGAGGTGAAGAAGGTCTTAAGATGTGAGGAACCGTGAACTCCTGGCCATTAAGTGGCATTTGAGAATGACACACTTGTTTTTTTTATCTTTTTGTTTTTGTCATTAATTACCTTCACGCACTTAAATATATGCAGCTGATGCCCTGCTCACAGTTTTCAAGACAATGCCCCAAAGGTGGCTATGGCACAGATCCTGCTCTCTGACTATCAGGAAAAGTTCTTCCTTTGGAGGGGGTTGACACCGAGCCAATAGAGTAAAAATCTACAAAGGTCTCACCCGCTCTATTGAATTATGGTTTTCACCCCCAAATATATTATACTTGTAGGGACAATGAGTCACTTATGCTTTCTGCTGAATCACGTGTTAATGAGCTGAGCTCAGTCCGGTCCAGACTCTCGTCGAATGTGGGTAGAGCTCAGACAGACAACAACATATTTGTAATTAAAAGAAGTCCTTTTTTTGTTTTACCCTTGTTTCTTTGGCCTGACTGATATTTTGCGGGATAAGGTGTGGTTTTCACCATGAACCTGTGCTCAAGATCTCTGGGAAATTGTGCTCCCCGCTACAGGTTTTCATATGTAATATCCAAGATTACTAATCCCTGTTGTCCTTTAGATTGGCAGTGGCCCCAAAATCTCCGTCCAATTGACTTCACAAGTCACCGTTGTATGATAGATAATCCGGTGTCATAATTGGCCCTTAAACACAGTTCCTGTGTAATCCAAATGAATAGATCGAAGTTGAGAAAATTCTATTCTCAGCGAAAGATGTTCAATTGTGGTCTATGAAGGCATATGGCCCTGAGGAGCTGGACATGGGGTCTATGGCATCGAATCCACATGTTGATCTTACTCAGGTTTATCGTCACCATAACTCTCCACCCCCCTTCGACGTGGTCCTGAGAGGGCGGCGACGTGTCGTAAGGGGGTTACTGTTAATCTGTGCTTTTTGTCTTCTGCTCTTCGGTGAGAGGAGCGCTGAATGTTATGTTGGTGCTTCTCAGTGGCAGTCTGAACAGTGCTCTATTACTGGCTTTGGGAATCTGCAAACTTACTATGGACCTGCAAGTTGTAAGCTCTAACGTGTTCAGAGCCGGCCTTTCTCCCTCTGATTTATCTCTTGCTGGTCAAGCAGTTTGTCACTCTATGCGTCATTGCTTGTATTCTGATGTAAATCAATTACCTTCATAGTGAATCTGTTCTGTTCTCTGCTCCTCTAGTATTGACTGGATCATCTGTTTGTTACTTATTATGAACTGACACAGGAAAAGAAAAACCCCCCAGTAATTGGTTCACTGTCAAAGTGGACCCGTAAGCAGGTTGTTGACAGTTGGGACTTACGGTCCTTGTCAGTGTCCTGCCCATAGGTCACGTTATAAATTTCACTTTTATCAACCCCCCCCCTCTCCCCCAGCTACTTGCTTTAAAAAATAATAACATACTAACCCCCTCACAATCTTCCGGTAGCCGCGTCCCCTGATAGCTCCTCCTCATTGGACCACTAGAGGAAGCATCAGCTTATCTTCACCTCTCGGCTCCTGAGTCAATAGGGGGAGTAAGGTATAACTATTGTGTAGAAAGCCATAGAAGGTGCATGGGGCCCACAGTGTCAGGGGCCCTGATCATTCAAACCTGACTCACTAAAAGTATATGTTAAATGATGTAAAGGGTTATACATATAAATTAGTGTGTATATATGAGAGTATAAATGTTAATTGTACCTTGCATGATGAGTATTACAATAGTATATTTTTTAAGGTGAAGAGGAGCCCATATAAGAAGCCGCAATGGGGGCCTGCCTCTCCTACGTTATACCACGCAGGACCACTAGAAAATAGAAAATAGTTCTTGTAGCTCAGAATTGGTTGTCTTCTTCCAGAAATTAGGCTTATTCTTGTGTTCAACGCTGAGTCTCACCAGAGATCATCACGTTTTGGGTTCTCAAACACAAAGATTACGCCCTTATAGGTACAATAGAAGGGTAAGTCCAATTGGAGACCACAATCCTTTTTAGGGGTTAACACAATTGAAGTCTCATATGATGTTATCTGGTGGTTTCAGGAGCCCCAGTCTGGCCATAGTTAAACAGCCAGCACCCTCTACAGATTTGTGGCCCACCATTTTTGGACCACATCTGACACGAATGAAACTCTTACACCGAGTTGCTTAAGTACAGCTAAAATAGATTGTGGTTATGTTTACCAGACAGGCCCAAGACAACAGAGGACATTTCCTTTATTGAATTATTATCAGAAACATAAATGATATCCTTGAAGTTGAGAGGCTCTCAGGGAATTCTACCGTTGCTGTAGGTCCTTACATTTCTAATTCCTTGTTCTCAAGTACCTGAACACAGGACAGGATAACATGTAACGCGACTACAGAAAAAGCCAAGACCTCTATCAGCATGCCCCACTCCCCCACATCATGACAGGGGAATTTATCAACCCAAAACGAGTTGCCATCACAAGAGAAGAAGACTTCCAAGAGCGATTGAACCTACTACACCATGGAGTTCTCTTCTCGGCTTTGAGGCTTTATCTAGCTTCTCACAACAAGTACTTTTTATATATTATTGTTTTTAAGAATATATCGTAATATTTGTTTTTAAGGTTATTAAGGTAGTATTATAAGTAATAATATTTATAATGTGTTGAATTGTTCTATAGTTAACCAATTTTGTGTTGTAGTGAGTAATGTGGTAAAAGTGGTGAGGTTAAGATAAAAGGGTTTGGTCACACCACATTATAGGTGACCTGCGGGAGGAGAAAAGGAGGAGAGAGAAGGGGAAAAACGTCCCACTTGATCTGATGTTTTGTACCTGCTGTGGATCTGAGGTTACATGTACAACTGTGCGGGATGATTGTGACTGGCAGAGGTGAGGGTACCATTTTGCTGATGGGGTTCAGGGCACTCGGACAAACCAGTGTTTCAGGTTAGGGACCAGGAGGGGGGGCTGAAAGGGCGATGGGCTGGAAGGAGGAGGGGAGGGACTGGGAGGGGACTGGAAGGCCCTTGTACTGAAATTCTTTTAGTTTCTTGCTTGATACTTTATGCGAAGAATACACAGTTAGTGTTATTGATTCCGACGTTAGGATTATCGTTAATCCCCTGTACGCTCGTACCACTCCACACCTTCCCGCGTGACGTAGCAGGGAACTTTAGCTGGGGCACTCGGCCCTCCAATGTCTCCTATATATGTTAGAGATCGTTAAAAATAATCAGTTGATGATTTTCTTATTTTGGTTCTTGTACAGACCTTTCGTGGTCTGTAAGCCCAAAAAGACATGAGAAAGAAATTGATATTTTATAAAAGGAGCCCTAAAACTCGACATGCATGCAAAGAGCCACTAAAATAAGGAGTATGGAGGGTCACGTATGAGAAAGATTTTAAAAAAATTAGATTAGCATTTATTTCAAAAAAGGGACAAACTCACAAGGGAACATTCAATATTTATTACAAATAGGATAAAATGGTCCGTACCATAATATGGTGAAAATGAATCTGTGGAATACGGAGCTCAGGAGCCAGTCATGGCAGGAACAAGCAGAGAGATTCAGGCTTCAGCCGCTCCCTAGGTAAAAGTCTTTTATATCTTTCAGGTAGATGCTCTTCTGAGTGCATTCATGTCAAATGCGACCTACCATCTTACATGGTAATGGCTCAGTAGTGTGACTTGTCTCTCGGTCGCTATGTGT
Organism: Engystomops pustulosus; assembly: GCA_019512145.1. NCBI lineage: Eukaryota > Metazoa > Chordata > Amphibia > Anura > Leptodactylidae > Engystomops > Engystomops pustulosus. The sequence goes on from WNYA01000401.1 coordinate 67,414, forward strand.
CCTCTCACTATTGGAATAACCATTGGTGAGTAATAAGGAATAATATGAACGGGTCTCGTCATTGTCGATCTCTTTTTGTAATCTCGATTCTCTTATTATGGAATGTAATGCTGCAGGATGATGGAGATGATCTCTCAATAAATCGTGCGTATTAAAATTTAAGTTATCAGGGAAGGAGAATACTTTAAGTAAAAAATTAGGAAGAATGAAAGACCATATTTATTACCCTTGGGGAATGATCAGGTGATCGTTGTATTATTCTTAGTAAGGATTACAACAGCAGCTCTGATATGAACCTTACTTTACATGAAGTTTTCTCATTCTGTAGACTAATAATCACCTGTGTCTATTTCAGTGCACAAAAACATTGGAAGTACTTCCAAGGGATGTTGCGTACCAGACCGGTGTAACGCATTCGAAAGTTTTCATTCCGTGGAATACAAAGTGAAATGGCCACTAATGTGTTCCACTGATACTGAATGCACTCTTTCCCCATAGGTAAGATGGGACTCATCGGAGATATTGTCCACTGGTGTGACGTTAAACCCCCTTTGGGCACCGCCCCAGATACATGAAGAGGATCGGACGGATGCTTGATGGCAGGTTCTTTGGCAGACAGGGAAAGCGCATAGAACTGACGCTATTAACCAGCGACTGTTATTTCTGGAACGTCCCAGGCCACCCACTTGCTGCCGGGACGATTCCCTCCAAGCGCCATAAGGATGGGTTTTTTCATATCATGTTCATTCTAAGCATCCCACGATCTACTTGTACAGTGGGGGGGGGTTACAGTCGCCGGGATCCATCCTCCACCCGATTGCAGGGGAAAAGAGTGAACCAGCAGGCGAGTTTCAGTCCTCTCACTTCACAGTCCGCGAGCGCCAATGAAATGGCGCGGGAACCGCGTGTGCGTGGATGAACTCGTATTCTGCACCGCACGAGCTGTTCTCGGAAAATGACAACAATTCCTGGGGGAAATACCACAAGTACTGGTGGTGTGACTATGGTGATTATTCGGGCTTGACATCAGAAAAATGTGTTTGTTGTAGATGCCAGTAAAGCGCCCCCCATTTATAGGAACATAATATCTGTGGTGTTCTTTATGAGGCTCTAAAACTATATCAAATCTGTGTTCCAAAGGCAGGCAGGAGCTCTCACAGCTATAAAAAAACAATCGCATTGAGGTGATCAATAGCACAAAAACACCCTTCAGTAAATGCATAAATGCTTAATATTTAAATTGTCTAATCTGAGATTATACAATCTATTCACCATTTTCTCCATTATATAGTTCCACGGATAATTAAGTGACCAACGGACTGGCTTGTGTCTCAGCCGCTTTAATGTGTCCTCCACATTGACTCTCCAAATACAGAGAGTGACAGAGAGGAAGCGAGGACCGGTCTTGTCTCACGCTTCGTTAGAAGGACAAGGTTGAATACAGATATTATAACTTTTTTTTTTATGCTCAACTAAAAGCCAAAATACAGATAATAAGAGACTGGAAACCACTTGATGGCACCGTCAATTGCATCCATACGAAGTGGCTGGAACACTGTGCCTTAGCACTGGCACATCATAGACAGTCATCGATCAATTTGAGAGTTAAGAGAGGTGGAAACCCTATCCACCTCCTCTGCTCATACCATAGCCAGAAGATGGGTGTAGTATGTCATAGAAGGCAAAATACTTTGTGTGTGTGTGGCTTACATATAAAACTAAAAAAAAAAGGAGCAGAAAATATTGGGGCACATTTACTTACCCGGTCCCTGGATAGTTCCCAAGTGCATTGGTCCGACAACAATGACACTGTGCCTGCGATTGCACTAAGATTGTGCCCCCAATATCCTGCAGATGTGTCGCTTCCCGCCTCAGGTCCCAGAGTTCACCTTCCTTCTTCCTGTGTACAGTCATGGCCATAAGATTGAGAATGACACAATATCTGATATTTCCACATGATCTGTTTTCCCTCCGGTTCTTATCACATACAGAAATACAAGTGCAATAATATTATGGGGAACAGAGCTTGTATTGGCAGTTACAAGGAGGTTATCAGCGAGTCGTATTTGCCAGGTGTTGCCCCCCTTTTTGTCTTCAGGCCTCTGACAATTTCCCTGTATGCTCTCCGTCTTTCTACTGGACCACTCCTGACTGAGTTGCCGACCATTCATGCACCACATGGCTAACAATTTGTCAACGATTTGTTGGTTTTGTTTGTCTCCCGTCTTGATGGATGACCACAAGTGTTCAATGATTAAGATCTGGCGGAGTTTCCAGGCATGGACCCAAAAATCTCTATGTTCTGTTCATGGAGCATATTTAGTAGTCACCTTTGCTTTATGAAGGTGCTCCATCATGATGGAGAAGAATGGTCATCCACCAAACTGCTCTTGGAGGGGTGGGGACGAGAAGGGCTCCTGGAGGACATGTCTGGTCCAGTCTTATATGGAGGTCTGTTGTTAGCAGACGTGAGAGAGCCCCGATTCCTTGGCTGAGAAGTCGCCCACACATGTGAATGGCTCGCAGGGGAGGCTTTAACCAGGTGGCATGAGACCCAAGACATGGTGGTTATCACACCACTTGTCTTTCCAATCGGAAAGGGGGATTCATCAGACCGACCAATGTACTTTCCCCCAGGCCTCACCATCCACTCCCTGTACCTTTTGCAGAATAGCAGTAGTCCCTGATGGATTTCTGGAGAGAAGCGGGGCTTCTGGCTTCCCCGGGACCCCAGGCTTGGCTCAGGAGTTGGCAGGGTACACAGTGCGTGTGCAGATGCCTCACCACCTGTTGCTGCCATTCCTGAGCAAGCTCTGCACTGCGGGAGCCCATCACCCAAGCTGAAACACGTTTTGAAGAGACGCTCCTGGCGCTTGGCTTGCTCCTTTCTTGGCGCTCCTGGAGCCTTTTGGCAAACATGGAAACCTCTCTCCTTGAATCCTGATAATGGATGATTGGTGACTGAGGTGCAATAGCTTGTAGCTGAGAACTCTTCCCTGTTTAGGCCAGCCAGTTTTGTGCAGTGCAATGATGACCTGCACGTGTTTCTTAGAGATTAACCATGGTTAACAGAAGGAAACATATGATTCCAAGCACCAGCCTCCTTGTAAGGCCCAGTGCTGTAGATTCTTACTAATCCTGACAGATGATCTCAGCCCAGTCCTAATCAGCAACCCCACCTGTGTTCTGGAGAATCATGACAACCATGGCAGCTGCTCACTTTTAGGCGCCATGCAATGAAGTTGAAATGTGTTTGTGGGAGGCGAAAAAGTTAATTTTTCTAGGCAAATATTGCTTTCAATAATGGCATTAAGTCTGATCACTCTTTATAACAGTTCGAGTAGTCTATGCAATTGCCATATAAAACCAGATGCAGTAGACTTTGTAAAAATTAAATTTTGATCATTCTCAAATCTTGACTGTATGTAACTGCATGGCGTGGCGACACAATTTTAATCTTAAATCCTGCGCGTAGTCCGAATCATGGATTGTCAGAGGGGGGTTGGCACGCCCCCAAAAACACTGCATGCATGAAAGTCAGCGTAGCATGCGGCAAAAAAATGGATTGCATGCGACACAATCCCCTCTAAACACTTTCACAGCGGCACAAGTCCCAAAAATGATGGAAGGGACGACGTAACTGCGTCCGGCAGAATTTAATAGTAAATTAGCCCAATGAGCTAAATTAGAGTGCAGCCCAGTGCCATTGACGCGGTCCATCAAATAATTAAATTGCAGAAAACGCGCACCCAAACAATTACGAACATTAAAACTGAAGGTTGTCCACGCCACGTTCCTAAGGAAGGAGACATGAAAAAAGGAATTGCAACAATAGTAACGTAGTCCAAAAATAAGCAGCACTCTTGAGGTAAAGTAAATAATTATCAACCACATTTCCAAGTGCTTGATATCACCGAAACGTAATGGAATAAAACTTGACCCCTGACCATTTTGGACGTTAGTACTGTGGATTGTGTTCCATGGAAAAGACTTGCACCATCTTCTATCGCTGTGCTGCCTGGGTTTACTAATCATTATATAATATACGTCATTTATACAGTAAACATAGATTGTCGCATTAATGTAAAGTTGCTAATACAAAGTTGAGCTAACTGGGGGGCAGATAAGATGAGGGGTATGTTGGGGGATAATATGGGGAGAGTGCTTGGGGGATAACATGAGGGTGCTGGGGGAGGAATCATAACGGGGAGAATATGATGCGCACACCTGATTGCACTTGAGACACAATGGGAGGGAAGACATGGTGCGGAATAGTATTCAGCCTGCGGGTGCGAAAAAAAGGGTGTGCAAAAGCTGCTCAGAACATACAGCAAGCGATTTTTTTCACATATGAAAACAGTGATCACACCCCGAGGAGCAGGGGGCGTGGCTTTCACAGGCAGGATTACCATTGACTTCTGCAGTAGGTAGTTAGACAAGCCCATTAGTCAAGCTTGTGTGACTGTGCAGAAGAAAATCTTCATCATCGAATAAAAGATAAGCTGGACAACCCCGAGGAGACCTGGCTTGTAACTTTCATTAACCTCAGGGTATGACCGGGTATTGCAGATACCTGAAAAGTCAATAGAACCCTTGTTAAAATGAGATAATCCAATGGGGAACTCTTTGGGAGCTGAGCATCTTCATACACAGGTGGGTCTATTGTGAGACATTAAGCCACCCCCCCACAACACACGTCTGTAATGACTATTTTACACTATAATATACTTTGAGGATAGGAACTTCAGCACAGTATCCAGTGGGCGTGCGCAACGCAAAATGTTCTGTGACCTCATGAAAGTATTACCAATACTCTAAAAATTCTATTAAACAAGAAAAAGTTACTATGGTGTCCCAGCGACGCCACCCGAGTGTCCGCGCCGTCATCCTGCCTCGCGGCGGTCACGTGTCTTCTACTACGCTTAAATGGCTTTTCTAGAGATATGATGTTATGGTGATGCGGCTGGGGTCTCCTGTGTTCTAGTAGGGAAAGTGATGGGTGAAAGGATGAACAACCAGGGGTAGAAATTGGCTTGGCAAATCTGCTTTTTTTTTGTAAAATGCGAGATAATTCATCAGAGATACTACACACATCAAGATACTACACACATCAGAGCGACAACATAGTACTCACCACACATCAGAGAAGACCTAACATCAGAGATACTCTACACACAAGCGATACTACTTACACATCAGATTTACTACCATCTACACACATCAGAGATACTAAACACACATCAAAGATACTCTACAACAGAGATTACTACCCATCAGAGATACTCTACACATCAGAGATATACTACCAACATCAAAGAGACTCTACACATCAGAGAACTACACACATCGAGATACTCTACACATCAGAGATTCCTACACAATCAAAAGATTTACACACACATCAAAGATACTTCTACACATCAGGATACAATACACATCATGAGTACGACAACATCAGAGATGTTACAACACATCAGAGATGGTCAAACACATCAGAGATGCTAACACATCGATTTAAGGACAACATCAGATACTGTATACTACAACACATTAGAGCTACTACACACACAGAGAGACTACACACATCAGAAGTATCAACTAAGATACTACCACACATCAGAGATACTAACACACGGATCACTACTACACACTCAGACTGACTAACCTAGAGCCTAACACATCAGAGATTGCTACACACATCAGATACGTATACTACACACATCAGAGACGCATGTTGATCTGTATCAAGGGACAGGCACTGTCACTTCCAAATACATTGTCCGCATTTTAGAATAACATTTAAAAAACTTTGATCTCAACTCAACGTGCTCTTTAGTTGAGTGTTCTTCATCCTTTCCATCAATCCCTTACCGATATCCCTCTCTGTATATGATATTATCTACCACTATTCTTTAAGAAGGTCTCTTGCTATATCTTCCCGACACCTCTAACAGCTGTCAGCCAAGGTCTGGTGACCCATCAGTAGGTCCTGTGCCTGTAATGTGGTGTCTGCAACCATTTCTGGTACTAGTCACTTGACCAATGACTATTCTGAGCTTCTGTCTGGGCCCAAGTGATCGGCATCTGATGCTGGGACACCCAATGAGCTAATGCTGTCGGTGTGGGGCTCCAATGTGCGTGTGTAGGAGGAAGGACATTGCAGCGCCTCTACAGAGTAAGTAATGAGGAATGGACTCTGTATGAACGACGAGACGGACGTTCCTCCAGAGACACCGACGCGCATCTATGAGCTCTACTATGACCATGTAAATTCATACTTTATTAATGATATGTACATCAAGATTATGACGATGCCTTTTTAAATCATAATTTTCCCCTCAATTTCTTAGCATTTCGTGTAATTTGTGTAAATTTTTGGAATTTTCCGAACTCTAAAGTTTAAATATTTTTTTATATTACACTCACTGATATTAGTATGCGAAAAAACTAACGGCCCCAGAGAAGACTCGCCATTTCTAATCGGTTGAGGATAGGAGCAATTAAAATGGGTCTAGAAGCTGGAATGGTAGCACCAGGGGTGTTGAAAACTCATTCACCTATGTTGGCAATGATAGTGGATTTCAAGGTAGAGGGGCCACACATGGTGTTTAAAAATTCGGTTTTGTGAACCATTAAGTTGGTGACGGGTCCGTTACATCAGTAACAAAGTGACTCCAAATCAGAGAAGAAAACACGAACAAAGCTTTGAACAACAAATAATATAACACAATTGGGTGTTATGGTGCCTTTGTAATGTGGTTTATAGGGTCACCCTCTACAGAGACTTCATCAGCACATTTAACACATAAACTATCCAAACTACTTTATTACTAGGAAATCGACATAGACTAGAAGAACACACATCGTGCAACCTCCATTATTACAGCGCCACCAGTGGCAGCTACCGGACAGTTTCTCCAGCAGGAAGCTTGATAATGGAGGACGATTTGTATTTATGATCCCCAGGCTTTCTATCTGACAACTGACAATAGAAAGAAGCAGAGTGGTAAAGTACACGTTTCAACTGATTTTATTAAATTCAAAATACCATTAGAGAAAGGTTTATTATTTACAGTGTCCACATGACATCATTTATTAGTAATTTTTCATATTCCAATGGTTTTCAACAAAAACACACAATAACGGCTGTAAGAATAAATGCAGGGGTGAGGCCGCAGCATCCTTGTACCGTGGTTACCACAGGTGAAGCTGTGTGGGACTGGACCCCCATTAATACTTGCCAGTATATGTGGAGATACACACAGGAGGGGGGTTACCACAAACCCCGAAAACAGAAGCAATCCACCTGCCAGAAACAAAGGTGCACAACATAAGGACTGGGGAACTAATGAATTTCATAACTAAAGAATCACGTGGCTTCCACAATTTGGGACGTATATCCCAACATTCTGATCTCAGCAGGACGGAACCAAATTGGGGGTGTGTGTTTACTGCGACTGTTCCGGGGGCTAGGAGGTAAGGTGTATGCTCCAATCACAGGAAACAGATAGAGTGAACATGATACAAACTTGCCAACAGTAGTTGATAAAAACACAGGCGGTTTAGCAGATCCTGGGCCAAGCCTTCTAGGGGGCCATGGACACTGACACTCACCGGCAATTTATTAGGTACACCTGTCCAACTGCTCGTTAAACACTTAATTTATAATCAGCCAATCACATGGGGCAAACTCAGTGACAATTTAGGCATTAGACATGGTCAAGACAATCCCTGCGTCTCCCGAGCATAGTATGGGGAAAGAAAGGTGATTTGATGCCTTTCGAACGTTGGCATGGTTGTTGGTGCCAGAAGGGATCGTTCTGAGTATTTCGAAACTGTGATCTACGGGATTATCACGCCAACCATCTCTAGGGTACAGAGAATGTTCGAAAAAAGAAAAAAAAAATCCAGTGAGCGCAGTTCTGCCAGTTCTGCCTGTTGATGCCAGAGGTCAGAGGGAAGGGAAGACTGGTGTCGAGCTGAGATAGAAGGGCAACAGGGACTCAAATCGACCACTACAAACCAGGTAGGCAGAAAAAACCTCTCTGAACGCACCAGTCACGTCAAACTTTGAGGAGATGGCTACAGACGCGAAAGAAGACCAACCGGGTGCCACTCTTTCGCTACGAAACAGGAAACTGAGGCTACAATTGCACAAAGCTAATCGAATCTTGACAGAGAAGATTGGAAAAACGTTGCCTGGTCTGATGAGTCGCGATTTATGCGGTGAGACATTCGGATGTGTGGTAGATTGGGATCAACAACAGAAAGACAGGATACATCCTGCTTGTATCAACGTTCCAGCTGGTGGTCGTGGTGTATGGTGTGGGGGATATGTTTCTGGCACATTGGGCCCCTTGGTACAACGCCCACAGCCTACCTGAGTTATTGTTGCTTGACCCGTCCAGTCCTTTTATGACACAATGTACCAACATCTGATGGCTACTTTCAGAGGGATAATGCGCCAGTCATAAAGCTGGAATCATCTCAAGGGACTGGTTTCTGAACACTGACAAAAATGAGGGACACATGGACTCTAATGGCCTCCTCCACAGTCACCAGATCTCAATCCAATAGAGCATTTTGGGATTTGTGGTGAACGGAGATTCGGCATATGGATGTGCAGCCGACAATATCTGCTGGCACTGTTGTGATGCCATCATGTCAATAGGACCAAAATCTCTGAGGAGCTTCCACGCACCTTGGTGTATCTTGATACGAAGAATTGAGGCAAGTTTGAGGCAAAAAAGGGGTCCAACCGTTATGAGATGGTGGACTAATAAAGTGGCCGTGAGTGTAAATCACCAACAAATTTGATATGAGAAAAAGGACCTTCACCATGAAATCCTTGTAATCTGTTCCTGCTCATTATACAAAGACTGAAAGCCAGCAGAGAGACACACCATCCATTCCAATTGAAGTGATTCAGACACTGTTTCAGGTCCAGGGGCCCATGGGAGTCTTAATTTGCCCTGTTCCCATCAGAGGGTTTCCTAATTTTTGGTCTACCCAACCAACCAACCGTTTGATAGGTTACGAGTTCGGTTGAGCACCACAAAATGGCGTAAACAAAAATATTCAAAAGAATATCAAAAGAATACAAGACACCATCAGACGTACAACATCCAGGTAAATGTGTAAGCAAAAGAGGGATTCCTGATGATCCACATTTAATGTGGAACAGTTGGGGAGGGCTTTGATCTTTATACAACTTTCAAATCAGATTTTAGCAAGCGTGTAGAATTCTATCTACAGTCTACTTGTCAAGTGTGAATCAGAATCCGGGAGCAGGACACGTCCAGTCTCAGAGAGTAGTAGTGCGGGCATTAGTAATCAGAGAGGAGAGTTGGGGTAGGTTCAGTCCTCAGAAAGGGAGCCAGGCGTCACTTATAAGAAGGAGACTGGGACATTAGTTATCAGAGAGGGGGCAGGGACAGTCGTCAACAAAGAGGGAGCCAGACAGTACGTCATTAAGAAAGGAGAGAGGACAAATCAGTGAGCAGAGGGGAGGAGAGGGGGAGTGGACAGTCAGTCATAAGGGACAGAAAGTGGATAGTCAGTTATCAGGGAGTGGAGCTGGACATTGTTATCAGAGAGTGGAGCCGGACAGTCAGTCACAGAGAGGAGAGCTAGGCAGTCAGTCATCGGAGGAGCGCTGGACAGTCAGGTCATAGAGAGGAGAGCTGGGACGGTCAGTACAGAGAGAAGAGCTGGAGCAGTCAGTCATCAGAGAGGAGAGCGGGACAAAGTCAGTCATCAGAGAGAGAGCCGAGCAGTCAGTCCATCAGAGAGGAGAGATGGGAGACAGTATCAGAGATGAGAGCTGAAGTAAGTTCTCAGGGAGGGGCAGCCGGAAATTCAGTATCAGAGAGTGGAGGGACAGTCAGTTATCGAGAGGAGTGGCAGCTGGACAGTCAGTCAACAAAAAGGGGAGCCAGACAGTAAGTCATAAGAAATGGACTGGACAGTCAGTCATCAGAAAGGAGGGGGGTGACAGTCAGTGATTCAGAGAAGGAGGAAACGGACAGTCAGTCATCAGAGAGGGGAGCCGTACAGACAATCATAGACAGAGAGGAGAGGATTTGGACAGTGAGTCATCAGAGAGGGGAGCCGGACAGTCAGGTCAAACAGAGAGGGTAGCGGACAGTCAAGCCCAGAAAAGGAGAGCTGGACAGTCAGTAATTTTCCCTTAAGAGGGAAGCTGGAACAGTGCGTCATCAGTAGGGGAGCCAGACAGTGGTCATAAGAAAGGGGAGCCGACAGTCAGTCATCGGAGGTGGAGCCGTTTTAGTCAGTCTTCAGAGAGGGGAGCCAGGCAGTCAGTTCATCAGGAAGGCGTGAAGTTCAACGATTCACCAACATTTTCATATATCCTCCCGATAGTCAGAGGGGAGGTTTCACTTACCACCCCTCACTAACTACACTTCTCATGTCTTACCTGACACAGGTTGAGGAAGGATGACGCAACTTTGTCTCTTGCCGCTTACACGTTATTTTCCCGTGCCTCAAACATGGCAGACTGGGGGATGAGTCAGGTTTCACATTGAACACTGTTTAGAGGAAGACTGCTTCTGTCGGCACTGGATAGATAGTTACACAGGTTAGTTAAAACGGCAGGAATATCTATCACTCCACTAGGAAGTGCAAGTGTACATACAATGCGAGCCCCTGTAAGCTCTGTTGCATGAAAAAAAAAAGTTAAGATTTCAAAGGAGAAGAGTGAAAAAATGGAGAAATGACAAAAACCAACAAGGCATCGGCGAGAAGGGGGTTAATATACATAAAAGACAGATAAGTAGTTGCTGTCAGTTACACGAGGTAGGTCCAGGTGGTGCAACCAGGCGGTGGTCGCTAGCACACCTATACACAGTGTCATCTTCAAATTCGGATAAGGTGAAACCTCCGACTTTATTGCACTTTTCTATTGGTGTGCGCAGCCCTGATGATGTCAGAGGTTTTGAATCCCCAGCTAGTTAGGAAAAAAAGGATAAATTAATACTAGAGATGAGCGGTATAATGATGGGGTGGAGTATTAGCCACATGGACCGGTCGTTTACTCTGTGGGACGAGTATTTCACCTCTCGCGATTCGGCATGACAATTAAGTGAAACAGAGTTTTTATGTTTCATAATAAAGATTGTCCAGAGTTTCCTGATGTTTGGTTTGTAAGACCACATTGAAATAACACTTATTCTTCATTTCAGAGTGTGATAGGTTCGGAGAGTTCGGAACATCTGGAATGTGAGGAATATTGTTCTTTTCAATGGGGGTCAGTTATAAGGACCCGAATTCGCCGTTTTTTCCCGACGTGTACCCGATATTTCGATTTGCGTCGCTTTCCCTGAATTGTCCCGGGATTTTGGCGCCACGCGATCGGACTTGTGGCGCACGGCGTGGGCATGCACGCGTGGAAATCGGGGCCTGGCGAACGAAAAAACCCGCGAAGTCGAAAAGCCACCGCTCCCGCGTTTTAAAAAAAAGCGTGTTGCGGAGATCTGCATTACCTTAACGAGGTATAGGGCCGGTGAACTCAGGTTGTTTGCAGTGGCCAATTCTCGGGGAACTCAGCGCGAAAGAGTAGCGCAACTGGGCAGCATCGGAGGAACTACCTTAGTGAATCCCGGCCGGACCCGAATAGCAACCGCAGAGATGCGCCACTGGATCGCGAAGGACCGGGTAAGTGAATGTTGCCACCATGTGCTCTGCACTTAAATGGTTATCTGTATTCACTGTTTAATGTTTTAATCGATTCTTCACATTGCAGGTTTGGCGACGTGTGTCTCCGCGATAGGTTCGGAGATGGCGGCGAACACCTGCCAAATGTGAAGAAAGAATATTAAAACATTAAAACAGTGAATACAGGAGAATTAAATGTGCCACAAAACATGAAAAGAACAATTACTTCACATCCAGATGATTTAATACGAACATGTCCGAACCTAGGGAGGGGACAGCGCGGAACACCGGAAGTGAAGAATAGTGTTATTTCATGGTTCTCTACAGGGAAACATCTGCAAACATCTGGAATCATTTTTTTTTTTTGCGCTGTTCTTTTATGTTCTGTTTAGCAAAAAATGCTCGGGTTGTTTGGTCACCATTGGACTTCCAATGGGGTTGGTTATTGAGACGAGCACTCGAGCATGGCGGGAAACAGTTTAGTGCTCGCTCATCTATAGTTATACCTTTGAAAAAAAAACTTCTGCAATAAGAAGACCAACCAAAGGCTCTGCACATAACATTAGAGTGACATCACTGCCTGGGACCCCCCTAAATGTTCCTCATCTTCACATTCTTCCTCTAGAGATTAAATTGTTGCCCACATTAGTATGAGAGGGACCCATTCTAAACTTGCCTTCTGGGAATACAGGGGGTACTAGGAGCGTCCGTTGACCCCATGCGCTCCCATATCACAACTTACTTGATGAGGTTTTCCGGTACGCGGTGGTGACGCACTGCTCATTGACGTGACATTGCTCAGATGCGTAACTTACGCAGTTGGGTTGACATGCGCCCAGAGCCAGACAAGACGTGCAGTTCAGGGAATTTACTAGAAGATATAATACATTTTTGGGTAAAAAAAAAAAAATTACCCAGAGCGATGATTGCAAAAGACAACAGAATCTGATTTGATTTATGATATTCTGCTCCAGACATATCCACATCTTTTGCTGTCAGGGGATCATTAGCTATTCACTGACAGAAGTATCAGTAGTTCAGTATTTTGTAAGTAAGAGAGGCTGTGGAGAAACCTGCAGCTGTGAGGGTTGCAGTGTTCTCCTATTACATGTCTATATGGAGGACACAGAAGGTGATACAGGAAACTTTACTCCATCCCCACCACAGCAATCATTGATGACATCGTCTAAATGTAACTTGAGGCTAGTCCCTTCTCCATGGTAGATATCTGCTATCTCGTCCATATAATAGAGATATCTACCATTGATGTGGTTGAAAATATAAAAATATCTTTATTATATACATTTCATTATTATGACTAAAATAAGGGATCGGTTTCAGGGGAACATGCATGGGCAGTAATTAATAGATATATACATAAAAAGGCCATATGAGATCATCACACAATGATACACAGATACACTTCAGCAGCGTATAGCAATTGTCTCATACAAAAGAAGTATATAATCAAGTGCCGGGACCTGAGTGAAGTTGGCCCCCCCATCTTGTTCAAATCAAACAAAATTGGTGTCAAACATTTATGCTACGTTTGTGCTGGTTTGTGCAGCAGAAATTTTCATTTGTGCCGCTATCGTTTTTAAGATATGAATGAAAGTTTCCAGAGGTCATCAGAGGTCAACCAGCCCCCCCACATTGCCCAAACCAAACCAAACTGGTGCCAAACAATTATGCTACATTTGTGCTGGTTTGTGCTGCTCAAATGTTTGTTTGAGCAGCTTTTGTTTTGAATAAATGAACAAAAAATTAAAGGTCAAAAGTTCAAGCAGCAGGTCTCCGCTATTATCTCCCGACGTCTACAGCTGCAGCCAACCTCTAGTGACCGGTTATGTCAATGACTTGTTATGGTCAGTGTTATGAGCGGAAACCCCCACCGTCGGCTCCTGATGCTGGGACCCCAGTGGTCCTGTGCTGCTGGCTGCGGCCTACAAATGATGGCTGTTGTCATACAAGGAGGAAGTCTCAGCAGCGAAACGTTCTCAGGAGTAATGAGGAATGGACTCCTATGTAAACGAGGGAGATTATACGGCAGATAAAAATATTTGTTCCACAAGATTTCTTGATTTTGTTCACTTGTAAAATAAGTGAAAAGGTCATTCCAGGACTCCTTTATTCTCTGCAGTCTGGATGGTCCTACATGACCGGCATTTGATCGGACCTCTGGTGAACTGATAAAGTGGGGTCAAACAATGTCTCCTCCATTGGATCTCAACTGACAAGTTTTTGGAATTTTCAGGCTGAGAGTGTGAATGTGTCTGACTTTATTTTCTGATTTTGCATGATGGTCTGATAAAGTTTCGACTCCTCCTGAATCTACCCCGCATGGCCTTTAAATCTGTTGGGATATTAATATAGGTAGGATTTTTAACCTATCCAGTCCTGAGCGTGAGGCTGTGTGGGAGGAGAACATTCAAAAACGTTGGGGCAGGGTTTTTTTTATTAAAAAACTGGTGGCCTGAGGTCGTTGTATTGACTTCGTGAGCTCAATTACATACGTTAAAATAAAACAAGAGCCCTTTCCCATTGATTCGAATGATCCCGTCTTTTCAATTCAAGATAATCTGTGCCGGTTGAGGGTTCTCCAGATCTGATCTCTGTGGGTAGGGCCAGATTAAGGTTGGGGGGCCCTGGGCAAAAATCTGAGTGGGTCACCATGGAATTGTAGTCCAGACAGAGGGGAGAACAGCAATCACTATTAACAGCCCCCCAGACAATAAAACATATACAGCTCCCAGTTACACTATATACGCCACCAGTAATCACTATATACAGCCTCCTAGCAATACCGATTTACAGCCCCAATATCACTGTGTACAGCCCCCCAGAGTAATCAATTTATATGACCCCCACAATAACTATATACAAAACTACCAGTACGTATCGCCCCCCCCGCAATCACTGTATACAGCCCACAGTTATCAATATATACCGCACCCCTGCAATCAATATAGACAGCCCCCAGCAATACTAACACAGCCCCAGCAATCATAATATACAGCTCCCCAGAAATCACTATTACAACCTCCCCCAACAATAACTAAATACAGCCTCTCAGCAAGATCGTATATAGTTCCCAAGCAATAACCAGTAAACAGCCCCAAAGAATCACTCTACACAGTTCCCCCAGCAATAAACAATCCTTCCACCAGCAAGCAATCACGGTATACCGCTTCCCCAGAATCACTGTATACAGTCCCCCAGCAATCACTATTACAGTTCCCAGCAACACAATGTATACATCCCCCAGCAATCACTAATATACGCTCCCCAGCAACACTATATTACAGCCCGCCGCAATCAACTATATACAGCTCCCCAGCAACCACTATATCAGCTCCCCAGCAATCACTATATACAGCTCCCCCAGCGCAAGGCAATACTGTATTATAACTCCAGCATCCACTATTATACAGATCCGCCAGGAATCAACTATATTACAGCTTCCCCAGCAATAATTATATACAGCTCCCCAGTAATCACTTATACAGCCCCCCAGGCACTCACTATAATACAGCTCCCCAACAATCACTATATACAGCTCCCCCGCAATTACTATATACAGCTCCCCAGCAATAGCAATCACTATATACAGCTCCTCCAGCAACCACTATATACAGCCCCCAGCACTTAATTAGATACAGCTCCTCCAGAATCAGTATAAGCCCCCCCCCCCCACAGCAATTCACTATATACAAGCTCCCCCAGCAATCACTATATACAGCTCCCCCTAGAACCACTATTAAAGCACCCCCAGCAATAAGTATATACAGCTCCTCCACGTTAATCACTGTTATACAGGCCCCCCAGCAAGCATATATACAGCTCCCCCAGCAATCACTGTATACAGCCCCCCCAGCAACCACTACTACAGCACCCCCAGCAATAATTATATATACAGCTCCTCCATTAATCACTGTAACAGGCCTCCCCCCAGCAACACTATTGTACAGCCTCCCCCCCAGCAATAACTGTATACAGCTCTCCCAGCAATCACTAGATACAGCGCCCACAGCAATTCACTGTATACAGCTCCCCAGCAATCACTATATACAGCTCCCCAGGCAATCCACTATATCAGCTCCCCCAGCAATCCACTAATGACAGCCCCCAGCAATGCACTAATACAGCCCCCCAGTAATCACATTATTACAGCCCCAGCAATCATAATAACAGCTCCCCCAGCAATCACTATATACAGTCCCAGCAATCACTATATACAGCTCCCCAGCAATCACTATATAAGCTCCCCACAGCAATCACTGTATACAGCTCCCCAGCAATACTATATACAGGCTCCCCAGCAATCATATATACAGCTCCCCCCAGCAATCACTATATACAGCCCCCAGCAATCACTATATAAAGCTCCCCAGCATCACTATATAAGCTCCCTCAGCAAATCAATATATACACTCCCCAGCAATCACTATATACAGCCCCATAATCACTGTATAACTCCCCCAGTAATCACTGTAATACAGTCCACAGCAACCACCTATATACAGCACCCCAGCCAATAATTATATACAAGCTCCTCACAGTAATACTGTATACAGCCCCCCTCAGCAATCTAATAGACAAGCTCCCCAGCAATCACTATACAGCTCTCTCAGCAACCACATATACAGCAACCCCAGCCGAAATATTATATACAGTCCTCCAGTAATCACTGTATTACAAGCACCCCCAGCAATCACTGACTATACAGTCCCCCAGCAAAACTATATACAGCTCCCCGCAACCAATATAACAGCACCCCCGCAATAATTATATACAGACTCCCCAGTAATCACTGATACAGCCCCCCCAGCATCACTATATACAGACTCCCCAGCAATCACTGTATACAGCCCCCCAGCAAATCACTAATATACAGCACCCCCAGACAATAATTATATACAGCTCTCCAAGTATCATGTATAGCGCTCCACCAGCAGATCACTATGACAGCTCCCAGCAATCCACTGTTACAGCTCTCCCAGCAATCACTATATACAGCTCCCCAGCAATCTGTATAACAGCTCCCCCAGCAAATCACTATAAACAGTCCCCCAGCAATAACTGATATACAGCTCCCCCAGCAATCACTATATCAGCCCCCCAGCAAGTCACTATATACAGCTATCCCACAGTAATCACTAGATTACAGCCCCAGAATCACTATATAAGCTCCCCAGATCACTATATACAGCTCCCCCAGCCAATATACTATAAGACTCCCCAGCAATCACAATATACAGCTCCCCACAGCAATCACGTTACAGCCCCCAGCCATCACTAGATACAGCTCCCACGCCAATACTATATACAGCCCCCAGCACCCACTATTATACAGCTCCCCCGAGCAATCACTCTATATCAGCCCCCCAGCAAAACATATAACAGCGTCCCCAGCAACAAGTATACAGCTCCCCCAGACCCTAACAGTCCGCAATCATACATACAGCTCCCCAGCAATCACTTATCAGCTCCCCCAGCACCAGATAACCCCAATACTATATACAGCTCCCCCAGCAAATCACTGTATACAGTCCCAGCAATCACGTATAAGTCCCCCAGCCCACTATATACAGTCCCCCGCAGCAATATTACAGCTCCCCAATCGTGGGGCATCAACAAACTTATTTGATCCGTCCAAGGAAAAAAAATGGAAAATAGATGGGTAATTACTCCATAGAGACATTTTAATTAGTGTTTTGTAATAATTCGATCGGCTTCTGCAATGCTCCTGACTGTATTCCAACATTGTTAATGATATTTGTCAGATGTACTGGTAACTTGTTGTTGTTATTGGTTGATATCCTTATCTTTTCTATGCTAATGGGCCCACCCAAATTAGCTAGTCTTTTTTTTTGAATAATTTATTGACTAAACGGTCACAAAATGGTCTGTTTTTCGAGGTCCCAAAATATCTTTCCTAGGTGAAATCCTCATCCGGGGCCTTTTGTTTATGGGATTCAATAAGGTCAGGCCACGAGAACTGGGAAGGTCCCACTAGATCTGAAAGCCGTGGAATAATTTTTTGGGGTTTTTCAAACATTTCTACAAAATAATCTTGTACTGGCCCAAGCCACTGAAAATTTTATGGAGAGGTGATGATTACACAGTTTACACATACGAGTTCAAAGAAAATCTTATCAAAGTGCCAGTCCTTGATTTTATCTGATTTGAATTGACCTTCATAGTAGAAGGTTGATGATCAGGTTGGAGTGGGGGTTATTTTGTACAGGGAACCTTGATTCTTACAACCCAACGCACCTGAGCTGTTTTCTTCTACAAAGTTTCCTCAAAAGAGCAACTTATGATAAGCACGATAAGATAAGAGATATCCTTTATTAGTCCATGGTGGGGGAAAGAATTACAGGGTTACGCAGCAGAGAGAAAGAGATACAGAACAAACAATCATAGATTCATAGTATTACGGTCGAAAAAAAGACACTTGTCCATTCAAGTCAACCAAGGAGGGAAAGGGATTGGATGAAGGAAGGATTTAGGGGAAACAATTCTATATAACATAATATCAATGTTATTTAGAGGGTAAAAAAAGGACAGTCTAGCAACCTTCTTGAAGCTCTCTCGTCCCTGGCTGTGACCAGCGCAGAGCTAGGACTATCCACAGATTGACAGTTGCTAATAGTAAAAAAGTCCAGTCCTTGGTGATGATGGAAATCTAAATTTTAAAATGACTAAATATTACCGTACAGCGGGGCGCCTAGGTACGCCGATGCTGGAGGTGGTCGTGTATGGCATGGAATCGCAGTTGCTATGAAAAAATTAGATTTATTCAATAGGCTTTGACACAGGCTCTTGCGCGTCGGCACCTTCATGCTTGAAACGTCTCGCTACTGAAAGCCGTTGACATCACCAGCTCTTGGGAGCATTGGCACCTGCGCACTGATTCTGAATGAGTGGCCATGAAAATGACGATTACACCGGTCATTTTAAAAAATTCCGCCTTTTTTTCCGAATCCGCCTGGTTTTCCGATGGCCACGGCACCCCGATTTGTCTGCGTGAAAGCCGCCGCCCATGCGCCACAATCGATCGCGTGCGCCAAAATTCCCGGGGCAATTTTGGAGCAATCGGAAAATATTCGTAAACCTGACAAAATGCACGATCGGACCTTAGTAAATGAGCCCCACAGTGACTATGCGCCAGTGCTTCCGAGAGCTCGGTGACATCAACGTGCTCTCGGGATCGAGCACGGGGAAGTGAGAAGTTTCAAGCACGCAAGGCACATAACATTGATGATATCGGGACCAAGCGCCAAAGCACCCTGTTTGTCAGTCCAAGAGCGCCCGAATGGGGTCATATGCCTTTGATAAATTATATTTTATCAAACCTGTGGATTTCATGCCATATCACGACCACACACTCAAGCTAGTGATTACCTAGAGTGTGTTACGGTTTGTGTTAGGTCAGAATGCCAATTTAAAATGGTGATTTCCTTAAACCTTGGTTTCCTCCAGACGGAGACAGTTGCCCCCGTCTTTGATTTGATGTAATCGAAACAACTACCTCCATATTTTGTACTGGACATTCATATATTTATAATAAATTTATATGTCCCCTCGTAGTCGTCCTTTCCAAACTAAAGAAAATACCAATTTATTTTAATAAATTTATCCAAGTAATTATTAATAACATACTTATTACAATTTATTTGTTGAAAAAGTCTCGTTAGTGTACAAAGTACAGCACAACATAATATTATAGATAAATGAACACAAAAAGAAAAAAATAGATAAAAAGACAAAAAAAGGAGACAAGATCGGCAGTTGTGATATTTCAGTCTATGGATAGGAACTGCAGGGCTGGTTAGATGGGGGGCGCAGGTTCCTCCTTTTTTGCGCCTTGTTTTGTTGAACAGCTTGATGGCCAGCGGGGAGGAAGACTACGATAACGCTCTCTCTCACAACTTGGGGTGAACAGCTCGGTAACCTAATGTGCTCCCATGCCAGCACAGTTCATGCAAGGGATGGGAGCTATTTCCAAAAGACTTCAACCTTACACAGTGTCCTCCTCTCAGCACCACCTCCGGACTGTGTCAGGAGGACTCCTCAGGAAAGACTGGTTGTTTCCTAATCAGTTTGTGCAGCTGCTCCTCTCCTAGCCAAGATCGCGCATCCCCAAAGAAGTG
Organism: Engystomops pustulosus; assembly: GCA_019512145.1. Taxonomy (NCBI): domain Eukaryota; kingdom Metazoa; phylum Chordata; class Amphibia; order Anura; family Leptodactylidae; genus Engystomops; species Engystomops pustulosus. The sequence continues at coordinate 87,246 of WNYA01000401.1, forward strand.
CACCAAAGTATGGCGAGATGCCACACAGAGGTTGGAAGAAGGTCTAAGATGTGAGGAACCGTGAACTCTGGCCAATAAGTGGCATTTGAGAATGACACACTTGTTTTTTTTATCTTTTTGTTTTTGTCATTATTACCTTCACTGCCTTAAATATATGCAGCTGATGCCCTGCTCACCGTTTTTCAAGACAATGCCCCAAAGGTGGCTTATGGCAAGATCCTGCTCTCTGACTATCAGGAAAAGTTCTCCTTTGGGAGGGGGGTTGACACCGAGCAATAGAGTAAAAATCTACCAAGGTCTCACCGCTCTATTTGAATTATGGTTTTCACCCCAAATATATTATATTGTAGGGACAATGAGTCACTTATGCTTTCTGCTGGAATCACGTGTTAATGAGCTGAGTCAGTCCGGTCCAGACTCTCGTCGAATGTGGGTTAGAGCTCAGACAGACAACAACATATTTGTAATAAAAGAGGTCTTCTGTTGTTCCCTTGTTTCTTTTTTTGGCCTGACGATATTTTGCGGGGATAGGTGTGTTTTCACCATGAACCTGTGCCCAAGATCTCTGGGAAATTGTGTCCCCGCTACATGGTTTTCATATGTAATATCCAAGATTACTAATCCCTGTGTCCTTTAGATGGCAGTGCCCCAAATCTCCGTCCAATTGACTTCACAAGTCACCGTTTGAAGATAATTCCAGGTGTCATATTGGCCTTAAACAACAAGTTCCTGTGTAATCCAAAGAATAGAATCGAAGTTGAGAAAATTCATTCTCAGCGAAAGATGTTCAATTGTGGTCTATGAAGGCATATGGCCCTGAGGAGTGACAGGGGTCTCTGGCATCGAATCCACATGTTGATCTTACTCAGGTTATCGTCACCATAACTCCCACCCCCCATTGAATGGGTCCTGATGAGGGATCGGCGAGTGTCGTAAGAGGGGTACTGTTACATCTGTGCTTTTGTCTTCTGCTCTTCGCTGAGAGGAGCGCCTGAATGTCTAGTTGGTGCTTCTCAGTGGCAGTCGAACAGTGCTCTATTACTGGACTTCTGGGGAATCTGCAAACTACTATGGACCTGCAAGTGTGTAAGCTCAAACGTGTCAGAGCCGGCCTTTCTCCCTCTGATTTATCTCTTTTGCTGGTCAAGCAGTTTGTTCACTCTATCGTCATTGCTTGTATTCTGTGTAATAACAATTACTCTTCATATTGAATCTGTTCTGTTCTCTGCTCCTATAGTATTGACTTGGATTCATCTGTTTGTTACTTATTTGAACTGACACAGGAAAAGACAAAACCCCCCAGTAATTGGTCACTGTCAAAGGGACCGTAAGCAGGTTGTTGACAGTTGGGGACTTACGGTCCTTGTCTAGGTCACTGCCCATAGGTCACGTTTATAAATCTCCCTTTTATCAACCCACCCCCCCTCCCCCGCACTTGCCTTTTAAAAAATAATCAACATACTAACCCCCTCCAATCTTCCGGTAGGCCGCGTCCCCTGATAGCACCTGCCTCATTGACAACTAGAGTTAAGCATCGTTATCTCACCCTTTCGGCTTCCTGAGTCCAATAGGGGGGTGGTGGATAACTATTGTGTAGAAGCCATAGAAGGTGCCATGGGGCCCACAGTGTTCAGGGGCCCATCATTCAAACCTGACTCACTAAAGTATAGTAAACTGATTAAGTGTAATACATATTAAATTAGTTGTATATATGAGAGTATAAATGTTGATTGTACCTTGCAGGTGATTGAGTATTTACAATAGTATATTTTTTAATGGTTTGAGAGGAAGCCCCATATAAGAAGTCCGCAATGGGGCCCTGCCTCTCCTGTTTACCACGCCAGGACCACTAGAAAACTAGAAAAATAGTTCTTGTAGTCAGAATTGGGTGTCTTCTCCAGAATTAGGGCTTTATTCTTGTGTTCAACGCTGAGTCTCACCAGAGATCCATCACGTTTTTTGGTTCGTCAAACACAAGATTACCCCTTATAGGTACATAGAAGGGTAGTCCAATTGGAGACCACAATGCTTTTCTAGTGGTGTTAACACAATTGAGTCTCATAATGATGTATCTGGTGGTTCTCAGGAGCCCCAGGTCTGGCCATAGTTAACAGCCACACCCTCTACAGATGTTGTGGCCCACCCATTTTTGGACCAACATCTGACACGAATGTAAATCTACACCGATTGCTGTAGTACAGCTAAAAAAATAGATTGGGTTATGTTTACCAGACAGGCCAAGACAACAGAGGACATTTCCTTTATCTGACATTATTATCAGAAAATAAATTGATATCCTTGAAGTTGAGAGGCTTCAGGGAATTCTAACCTGTTGCTGTAGGTCCTTAATTTCTAATTCCTTGTTGCCTCAAAGTACCCTGAAACAGAAGATAACATGTTACGACTACAGAAAAAGCCAAGCCTCTGCACGCAGGCCACCCCTAGCCCCATCCATCATGACAGGGGACTATTATCAACCCAAACGAGTTGCCATCACAAGGAAGAAATCTTCCAAGAGCGATGTGAACCTATCTACACCATGACGTTCTCTTCTCGGCTTTCGAGCTTTATCTAAGCTTCTCACAACAACGACGTTTTTTAAATATTATTGTTTTTTTAAGATTTCTATTCGTATTTTGTTGGATTTAAGGTATTAAGTGTAGGGTATAGTTAGTATTAATTTATATATGTTTTCGATTTATTCTAATGGTTCCTACATTTTGTTGTGGGTAGGAATGTGGTAAAAGGTGGTTAGGTTTTAAGATAAAAGGGTTTTGGTACACCCAATTATAGTGACCTGCGAGGAGGAGAAAGAAAAGGGGGGGAAAAACGTCCCTGATCCTGATGTTTGTCCTGCTGTGATTTTGAGGTTACATGTCAACTGTGCGGGATGTTGTGGATGGCAGAGGTGAGGGTACCATTTTGATGATGGGGTTCAGGGGCATCGGACAAACCAGTGTTTCAGGTTCTCAGAGGGGACGGAAAGGGATGGCGGAAAGGACGGAGGGGGGGACTAAGGGGGGGGACTGGAAGGCCTTGTACTGAAAATTCTTTTAGTTCTTGATACTTTATGCAAAGAATACCACAGTTAGCTGTTAGATTCAATTCGACTTGGATACTTTTTGAAATTCCCCCTTTCCCTGTACGTCTCGCCCACTCTCACATTCCGCTGGTAAGTGAACTTAAGCTAGGGGGCCCTGGCCCCTCCAATGGTCTCACTAATAGTTGTTAGAGATCGTTGAAAATACATCGATCTGTTGATGATTTTCCTTATTTGGTTTCCCTTGTCAGTCACTTTGTGGTCTTGTAGCCCCCAAGGAACGGAAGAAATTGATATTTTATAGAAAGGAGGCCCTCAAACTCGACGCATGCAAAGAGCCACAAAATAAGGAGTATGGAGGGTCACGGTATGAGAAGATTTTAAAAAATGAGATTTAGCATTTATTTCAAAAAAGGGACAACTCACAAAGGGACATTAATATTTATACAAATATGAGATAAACATGGTCCGTACCATAAATATGGTGAAAATGAATCTTGGAATAGCGGAGTCAGGAGCAGTCATGCAGGAACAAGCAGAGGAGATTCAGAGCTCGCCGCTCCCAAGGTAAAAGTTCTTTTAATCTTTTCACAGTGATGCTTTCGTGAGTGCATCAGGTCATAATGCGACCTCACCATCATTACATGGTAATGGCTCAGTAGTGTGACTTGTCTCGGAGCTCGCTATGTGCCTCTACTATTGGAATACATCCATTGGTGAGTAATAAGGAATAATATGACACGGTCTTCAGTCATTGTCGATCTCTTGTTGTAATCTCGATTCTCTTATTATGGAATGTAATGACTGCAGGATGATGGAGATGATCTCTAATAAATCGGCGTATTAAATATTGTAAGTTATCAGGGAACGGAGAATTACTTACAGTCAAATAATTAGGAAGAATGGGAAAAGACATTTTTATCACCCCTTGGGGGAATGTCGGTGATCGTTGTATTTATCGTTAGTAAGGATACAACATGCAGCTCTGATATGAACCTTTACTTTACATGAAAGTTTTCTCATTCTGTAGACTAATAATCACCTTTGTGTCTATTTCAGGTGCAAAAAACCATTGGAAGTTACTCAAGGGATGTTGCCAGTACCAGACCGAGTGTAAAGCATTCGAAAGTTTTCATTCCGCTGAATACAAAATGAATAGGCCACTAATGTGTTCCATGATACTGAATCACACGTTGTCCCCAAGGTAAGATGGGACTCATTCGGAGATATTGTCACACTGGTGTACGTTTAAACCCCCTTTTGGCCCGCCAGATACATGAGAGGTCGGAGGTGCTTGATGGCAGGTTCTTGGCAGACAGGGAAGCCTGCATAGAACTGCGATCTATTAACCAGGACTGTTATCGTGGAACGCCCAGGCCAACCCACTTGCTGCCGGACGACTTCCCCTCCAGCCCATAAGGTGGGTTTTTTTTTTCAATATGTTTAGCATTCTAAGCATCCCACCGTATCATACTTGTACAGTGGGGGGTGGTAAGTCGCCACGGATCCACTCCTCCACCCGATTGCAGGGGAAAGATGTGAACCACAGCTGCGAGTTTCAGTTCCTCTCAACTACACAGTCCGCGAGCGCAATGAAATGGGCGGGAACTGCGTGCGTGGACTGATCGTATTATGCACCGAACGAGATCTGTTCTCGGAAATGACAACAATTCCTGGGGAAATATCCACAAGTACTGGTGGTTTTGCTCATAGGTGATTATTTCGGGTTGACATCAGAAAAACGTGTTGTTGTACGATGCCATGTTAAAGCGCCCCCCATTATAGGAACATACATATCTGGTGGGTTCTTTATGAGGCTCAAAACTATATCAAATCTGTTGTCCAAAGAGCAGGCAGGAGCTTCACAGCTATAAAAACCATATTCGCATTGAGGTGATCAATAGCACAAAAACCACTTCAGTAAATGCAATAAATGCTTTAATATTAAATTGATCTAATCCTGAAGATTATACAATCTATTCACCATTTTCTACCATATAATAGTTCCACGGATAAATAAATTGGGACACAACGGACTGGTTGTGTCTCAGGCTTTAATGTGTCCTCCACCATTGACTCTCCAAATACAGAGAGTGACAGAGGGAAAGCGAGGACCGGCTTGTCTCACGCTCGTAGGAAGGACAAGGTTGATTACAGATATTATAAACTTTTTTTTTTACTGCTCAAATAAAAGCCACAAATACAGATAATAAGAGACTGGTAAACCACTTAGATGTGCACCGTCAATTGCATCCATACGAAGTGTGCTGGAACACTGTGCCTAGCACTGGACATCATAGACAGTCATCGATCATTGAGAGTTAAGAGAGGTGGAACCCTATCCACCTCCTCTGCTCATACCATAGCCAGAAGATGGGTGTAGTATGTCAGTAGAAGTGCAAAATACTTTGTGTGTGTGTGGATCTACATATAAAACTAAAAAAAAAAGGAGCAGAAAAATTGGGGCACATTTACTACCCGGTCCCTGGAAGTTCCCAAAAGTGCATTCGTCCGAAACAATGAACTGTGCCTGCGATTCACTAAGATTGTGCCCCCAATATCCTGCATGTGTCGCTTCCGCTCAGGTCCCAGGAGTTCACCTCCTTCTTCCTGTGTACAGTATGGCGCATAAGATTGAGAATGACACATATATCTGATACTTTCACATGATCTGTTTCCCTCCGGTTGTTATCACATAAGAAATACAAGTGCAATAATATTATGGGGAACAGAGCTTTGTATTGGCAGTTACAAGGTAGGTATATGCAGCGAGTCGGTATTTGCCAGGTGTTGCCCCCTTTTTCTCAGGCCTCGCAATTATCCCTGTTAGCTCTCCGTCTTTCTACTGGACCACAATCCTGACTGATTGCGACATTTCATGCACACACGGCTAACAATTTGTCAAGAATGTTGGTTTTGTTTGTCTCCCGTCTATTGAGGATTGACCACAAGTTTTCAATGGATTAAGATCTGGCGGAGTTCCAGGCTATGGACCCAAAAATCTCTAATGTTCTGTTCCATGGAGACAATTTAGTAGACCTTTGCTTTATGAAGGTGCTCCATCAGACTGGAGAAGACATGTCATCCACCAAACTGCTCTTGGAGGGGGTTGGGAGGAGAAGTGGCTCCTGGAGGACATGTCTGGTCCATCTTATAGATGAGAGGTCTGTTGTTAGCAAGACTGGAGAGAGGCCCGAATTCCTTGGCTGAGAAGTCGCCCACACAGTGAATGGATGCAGGAGGGGCTTTACCAGGTGGCATGAGACCAGAATGGTGGTTATCACTCCACTTGTGCTTTCCAATCGGAAAGGGGGATTCATCAGACGAACAATGTACTTTCCCCCACCTCATGCCATCCAATCCCTGTACTTTTGCAGAATACAGTTAGTCCCTGATGGCTTTCTGGAGGAAGCGGCTTCTGGCTTCCCTCGTGGACCCCAGGCCTGCTCCAGGAGTTGGCAGGTGTAAACAGTGCTGTGCAGAGCCTCACACCGTTGCTGCCATTCCTGAGCAAGCTCTGCACTGCGGGAGCCCTATCACCAAGCTGAAACACTTTTGAAGAGACGCTCCTGGCGCTTGGCTTGCTCCTTCCTTGGCGCCTGCCTGGAGCCTTTTTGGCAAACAATGGAAACTCTCTCTTGATCCTTGATAATGCGATAGATTGGTGACTGAGGTGCAATGCTTTGTAGCTGAGATACTCTTCCCTGTTAGGCCTCAGTTTTGTGCAGTGCAATGATGACCTGCACGTGTTTCTTTAGAGATAACCATGGTTACAGAAGCGAAACATTGATTCCAAGACCACCTCCTGTGTAGGCCCAGTGCTGTGATTCTACTTAATCCTGACAGATGTGATCCTCAAGCCCAGTCCTCAATCAGCACCCACACCTGTGTTCTGGAGAATCATGACAACCATGGCAGCTGCTCTTTTACGGCGCATGCAATGAAGTTGAAATGTGTTTGGGGAGGGAAAAAGTTCATTTTTTCTAGGCAAATATTGACTTTCAAAATGGCATTAAGTCTGATCACTCTTTATACAACAGTTCGGTAGTCATGCAAATTGCCATATAAAACCAGATGCAGTAGACTTTGTAAAAATTAAATTTTGATCATTCTCAAATCTTGAACTGTATGTAACTGCATGGCGTTGGCGACACAATTTTAATCTTAAATCCTGCGCGTAGTCGAATCATGGATTGTCAGAGGGGGGCTTGGCACGCCCCCAAAAACACTGCATGCATGAAAGGCAGCGTTAGCATGCGCAAAAAAAATGGATTGCATGCGGACACAATCCCCTTCTAAACACTTTCACAGCGGAACAAAGTCCCAAAAAATGATGGAAGGACGACGTAATGCGTTCCGAGCCAGACATTTAATAGTAAAATTAAGCCCCCAATGAGCTAAAATTAGATGACAGCCCAGTGCCTTGACGTCGTCCATTCAAATAATTAAATTGCCAGAAAACGGCGCAACCCCAAACAATTCCGAACTTAAAACATGAAGGTGTCCAGCCACGTTCCTAAGGAAGGAGAAATGAAAAAGGAATTTGCAAACATATAGTAAGTTAGTCCAAAAATAAGCAGCACTCTGAGGTAAAGTAAATAATATCCAACCACTTTCAAGTGCTGATATCACCGAAACGTCCAATGGAATAAAACTTGACCCCTGACCATTTTGGACTTTAGTACTGTGGATTGTGTTCCATGGAAAAGCTTGCACCATCTTTCTATCGCTGTGCTGCCTCGGGGTTTACGTAAATCATTATATTATATACGTTTTATACAGTAAACATAGATTGTCGCATTAAGTGTAAAGTTGCGTAATACAAAGTTGAGTAACTGGGGGGCATAGATGAGGGGTATGTTGGGGGATAATATGAGGAGAGTGCTTGGGGGGATAACATGAGGGTGCTGGGGGAGGAAATTAAGGGGAGAATATGATGCGCCACCTTGATTGCAACTTGAGCCACAATGGGAGGGAGACATGGTGGGAATAGTATTCAGCCTGCGGGTGCGAAAAAAAGGGTGTGCAAAAGCTGCTCAAGACATACAGCAAGCGATTTTTTCACATATGAAAAACAGATCACCCCCGAGGAGGCAGGGGGCGTGGCTTTCCAGGCAGGTATTACCATTGACTTCTGCAGTAAGTATTAGACAGCCCCATTAGTCAGCTTGTGCTGACGTGCAGAAAAAATCTTCATCATGAATAAAGAAAGCTGGAACACCCCGAGGACCTGGCTGTAATTTACATTAACTCGGGTATGACCGGGTATGCAGGATACTGAAAATGTCAAATAGAACCTGTTAAAATGAGATAATCAATGGGGAACTCTTGGGAGCTGAGCCATCTTCATACACAGGGGGTATATTGGTGAGACATTAAGCCACCCCCCACAACACCACTGTCTTGTAATGACTTTTTACCTATAATATCTTTGAGGAATAGGAACTTCAGCTACAGTATCCAGTATCGGGCTGCGCAACGCAAGAAGTTCTGTGACCTCATGAAGTATTACAATACCTAAAAATTCATTAAACAAGAAAAAAGTTACGTTATGTGCTCCAGCGACGCCACCCGTGTCCGCGCCGTCATTCCACTGCTCAGCGCGCGGTCACGGTCTTCTATCGCTTAAATGGCTTTTCTAGAGATATGATGTTATGTGATGCGGTGGGTCCCTGTGTTCTAGTAGGGAAAGTGATGGGTGAAGGATGAAAAAACCATGGTAGAAATTGGCTTGGCAAATCTGGCTTTTTTTTTTGTAAAATGCGAGATAATTCATCAGAGGATACTACACACATCAAGATACTACACACATCAGAGGACACATGAGATCTCACCACACATCAGAGATACGACCTAACATCAGAGATACTCTACACATCAAGGATACTCTACACATCAAGATTTACTCATCAGGTACACACAATCAGGATACTAACACACTCAAAGATACTCTACCAATCAGAGATACTACCACATCAGAGAATACTCTACACATCAGAGAATACTACCACACATTCAAAGAACTCACACATCAGAGAATACACACATCGAGATACTCTACACATCAGAGATATCTACACAATCAAAAGATACACACACATCAAAGATACTTACAATCAGACGATACAATACACATCATGAGTACGACAACATCAGAGAGTTACACACATCAGAGAGGTTCAAACCACATTCAGAGATGCTAACACATCGATTAAGGGAAACATCAGATACTGTATACTAACAACACATTAGAGTACTACACACATCAGAGAGACTACACACATCAAGATATACACATCAGAGATACTACCACACATCAGAGATACTCACACATCGATCGAGTACACACATCAGATGACTCTGAGCGCTACACACATCAGAGATTGCTACACACATCAGATACGTATACTACACACATCAGAGAAGCGATGTGATCTGTATAAGGTGCAGGCACTGTCCTTCCAAATACATTGTCCGCATTTTAGAATAACATTTAATAAAACTCTTGATCTCAAACTCAACGTGCTCTTAGTGTTGAGTTGTTCTTCATCTTTCATCATATCCCTGTACCGATATCCCTCTCTGTATATTGATTTATACCACTATTCTTCTAAGAAGGTCTCTTGCTATATCTTCCCGACACCTATAACAGCTGCAGCCAGGTCTGGTGACCCATCAGTATGTCCTGTGCCTGTAATGTTGGTCGTCATTGCAATGCCATTTCTGGTTACTAGTCCACTTTGACCAATGACTATCTGACGCTTCTTCTGGGCCACCAAGTGATCGGCTCTGATGTGGGACCCCAATGATGCAATGCTGCTCTGTGATGGGGCTCCAATGTTGGTTGTAGAGGAAGGACTCGCAGCGCCTCTACAGAGAAGTAAGAGGAATGGACTCTGTATGTAACGACGAGACGGACGTTCCTCCAGGAGACACCAAGCGCATCTATGAGCTCAACTATGACCATGTAAATTCATGACTTATTAATCTGATTATGCTACATCAAGATTAGACGATGCCTTTTTAAATCTATTTTCCCCTCAAATTTCTTAGCATTTCGTGTAATTGTGTAAATTTTTGGAATTTCCGAACTAAATTTAAATATTTTTTTATATTACACTCACATGATATTAGTATGCGAAAAACTACGGCCATGAGAAGACTCGCCATTTCTAATCGGTTGAGGATAGGAGACAATTAAAATGGGTCTAGAAGCGCTGGAATGGTAAGCACCAGGGGGTGTGAAAACTCAATTTCACCTATGTTGGCAATGATAGTGGACTTTCAAGGTAGAGGGGCCACACATGGTTTAAAAATTCGGTTTTGCGTGAACATAAGTTGTGACGGGTCGTTAATCAGTACAAAGTGACCTCCAAATCAGAGAAGAAAACACGAACAAAGCTTGAACAACACAATAATATAACACAATTGTGGCTGTTATGGTGCCTTTGTAAGTGTATTATAGGGTCACCCTCTTACAGAGACTTCATCAGCACATTATATAACACAATAAATATCCAAATACTTATTACTAGGAAACTACGACATAGACTTAGAAGAACTACACATCGGCAACCTCCATTACTTACAGCGGCACCAGGGCAGCTAACGGACAGTTTCTCCAGCAGGAAGCTTGATAATGGAGGACCAGATTTTATTTATGTCCCCAGGCTCTTCTACTGACAACTGACAATAGAAGAAGCAGAGTGGTAAGTCCGTTTCAACTGATTTATTAAATTCAAAATACCAATTAGAGAAAGGTTTATTATTTACAGTGTCACAGACATTCATTATTAGTCAATTTTTCATATTCCAATGGTTTCAACAAATAACAACACAATACGGCCGTAAGAATGAAATGCAGGGGTGGGCCGCAGCAATCTTGTACCGTGGTTACCACAGGTGAAGCTGTGTGGACTGGACCCCCATAATACTTGCCAGTATATGTAGGAGATCACACAGGAGGGGTTAACACAAACCCCGATAACAGAAGACTACCTGCACAGAAACAAAGGTGCACAACATAAGGACGGGGAACTAATGAAAATTTCATAACTAAAGTATATCACGTGGCTTCCACAATTGGGACGTATCTCCCAACCATCCTGATCTCAGCAGGACGGAACCAAATTGGGTGTGTTGTTTACTCGCTGTTCCGGGAGGCTAGGGTAAGGGTGTATGCCTCCAATCACAGGAACAGATAGAGTGAACATGATACAAACTTGCCAACAAGTAGTGATAAAACACAGGCGGTTAGGCAGTATCCTGGGGCCAAGCCTTCTGGGGGGCCATGGAAACTGACACTCACGGACATTTATTAGGTACACCTGTCCAACTGCTCCGTTAACAACTTTAATTTATAATCAGCCAATCACATGGGGCAAATCAGTGACATATTTAGGCATTAGACATGGTCAAGACAATCCCTGCGTCTCCCGGCATCAGATATGGGGAAGAAGAAAGGTTGATTTGATGCATTTCGACGTGGCATGGTGTTGGTGCCAGAAGGGATCTTCTGAGTATTTCGAAATGTGATCTACGGGATTATCACGCACAACCATCTCTAGGGTTACAGAGAATGCGTCTCGAAAAAGAAAAAAAAAAATCCAGTGAGCGGCAGTTCTGCCAGTTCTGCCTTGTTGATGCCAGAGGTCAGAGGGAAGGGCAGACTGGTGTCGAGCTGAGATAGAAGGGCAACAGTGGACTCAAATCGACCACATACAAACCAAGGTAGGCAGAAAAACCTCTCTGAACGACCAGTACGTTCAAAACTTTGAGGGCAGATGGGCTACAGACCGCGAAAAGAAAGACCACACCGGGTGCCACTCCTTTCCAGCTAAAACAGGAAACTGAGGCTACAATTGCACAAGCTAATCGAATCATTGACAGAGGAGATTGGAAAAACGTTGCCTGTCTGATGAGTCGCGATTATGCATGGACATTCGTGATGGTAGGTCAGATTGGTGAGTCAACAACAGAAAGACAGGATCCATCCTGCTTGTCATCAACGTTCCGGCGGTTGGTGTGGTGTCATGGTGGTGGGGATATGTTCTCTGGCATCTATTGGGCCCCTTTGGTACAACGACCCACAGCCTTACCTGAGTTATTGTTGTAGACCCGTCCATCCTTTTATGACACAATGTAACCAACATCTGATGGCTACTTTCAGAGGATGAAGCGCCATGTCATAAAGCTGGAATCATACTCAAGACTGGTTTCTTGAACAATGACAAATGAGGACACATGGACTCTAAATGGCCCTCCACAGTCACCAAGATCTCAATCCAATAGAGCATCATTTGGGATTTGATGGTGACGGAGATTCGCATAAGGATTGTGCAGCCGACAATATCTGCGGAACTGTTGTGATGCCTCATGTCAATATGGACCAAATCTTGAGGGCTTCCCGCACCTTGGTGTATCTTGACACGAAGAATTGAGGCAGTTTGAGGCAAAAAGGGGTCCAACCCGTACAGCATGGTGGACCTAATAAAGTGGCCGCTGAGTGTAAATCACCCAACAAATTTGATTATGAGAAGGACCTTCACCATGAAATCCTTGTAATCTGTTCCTGCTCATTATACAAAGACTGAAAGCCACAGCAGAGAGACACACTCCATTCCAATTGAAGTTGATTCAGACACTGTTTCAGGCCGGGGCCCATGGGGAGTCTTACATTTGCACCTGTTCCCCTCAGAGGGTTTTCCTGTAATTTTTTGGTCTACCCAACAACCAACCGTTTTGATAGGTTACGAGCTTCGGTTTGACACCACAAAATGGCGTAAACAAAAATATCTCAAAAGAATATCAAAAGAATTACAAGACACCATACAGACGTACAACATCCCGTAAATGTGTAAGCAAAAAGAGGATCCCTGATGACTCCACATTTAAGGGTGGAACATGTTGGGGAGGGCTTTGATCTTTATACAACTTTTCACGAATCAAGATTTAGCTAAGGCGTTGTAGAATTCTATCTACAGTTACTTGTCAGTGTGAATCAGAATCCGGGAGCAGGACAGTCCAGTCTCAGAGAGTAGTAGTGCGCATTAGTAATCAGAGAGGAGAGTTGGGGTAGGTTCAGTCCACAGAAAGGGAGCCAGGCGTCACCTTATAAGAAAGGAGACTGGGACATTTAGTTATCAGAGAGGGAGAGTGGACAGTCGTCAACAAAGAGGGAGCCAGACAGTAAGTCATTAAGAAAGGAGAGCGGACATATCAGTGAGCGAGGAGGAGAGGGGGAGCTGGACAGTCAGTCATAAGGGAACAGAAAACGCTGGATTAGTCAGTTTCAGGGGAGTGGAGCTGGACATTAGTTATCAGAGAGTGGAGCCGGACAGTCAGTCATCAGAGAGGAGAGCTAGGCAGTCAGTCATCGGAGGAGACGCTGGACATCAGGTCATCAGAGAGGAGAGCTGGGACGTCAGTCACAGAGAGAAGAGCTGGAGCAGTCAGTCATCAGAGAGGAGAGCGGACAAGTCAGTCATCAGAGAGAAGAGCTGAGCAGTCAGTCTCAGAGAGGAGAGATGGGAGTCAGTATCAGAGATGAGAGTGAAGTAAGTCTCAGGGAGGGGCAGCCGGAAAATTCAGTTATCAGAGAGTGGAGTCGGACAGTCAGTTATCGAGAGGAGTGGCGCTGGACAGTCAGTCAACAAACAAGGGGAGCCAGACAGTAAGTCATAAGAAAGGACTGGACAGTCAGTCATCAGAAAGGAGGGTGGTGACAGTCAGTGATCAGAAAGAAGGAAGGAACACGGACAGTCAGTCATCAGAGAGGGGAGCCGTACAGACAATCATCGCAGAGAGGGAGGATTTGGACAGTGAGTCATCAGAGAGGGGAGCCGGAACAGTAGCAACAGAGAGGGTAGCTGGAAGTCAGGCTCCAGAAAAAGGAGAGCTGGACAGTCAGTTAATTTTTCCTTAGAGGGAAGCTGGAACAGGCGTCATCGTAGGGGAGCCAACGTGAGTCATAAGAAAGGGGAGCCGACAGTCAGCATGGAGGGGAGCACGTTTAGTCAGTCTTCAGAGAGGGGAGCCAGGGCAGTCGTCATCAGGGAGGCGTGAAGTTCAACATTCACAACATTTTATATATCCTCCCATAGTCAGAGGGGAGGTTTCACTTACCACCTCCTCCTAACTACATTCTCATGTACTTACTGACACAGGTCTGAGAGGATGACGCACTTTGTCTCTTGCCGCGTTAACGTTATATTTCCGTGCTCAAACAGGCAGATGGGGGAATGGAAGGTGTTCACATTGACACTGTAGAGGAAGACTGCTCTGTCGGACTGGATAGATAGTACACCAGGTTAGTTATATAAGGCAGGAATATTATCCACTGCCCACAGGAAGTGCAAGGTACATACAATGCGAGCCCCTGTAAGCTCTGCTGGCATGGAAAAAAAAAAGTTAAGATTTCAAAGGAGAAGAGGAAAAAATGGAGAAATGCAAAAACCAACAAGGCATCGGCGAGAGGGGGTTAATATACATAAAAGACAGATAAGTAGTTGCTGTCATTACACTGAGGTAGGTCAGGTGGTGCACAGGCGGTGTCGCAGCACCCTATACCAGTGTAATCTTCAAATTCGGATAAGGAAACCTCCGACTTTATGCACTTTTTATTGGTGTGCGCAGCCCTGATGATGTCAGAGGTTTTGAATCCCCATGCTAGTTAGGAAAAAAAGGGATATAAATTAATACTAGAGATGAGCGGTATATGATGGGTGGGAGTATTAGCACTGGACCGGTCGTTTACTCGTTGGACGAGTATTTCCCTCCTCGCGGATCGGCATAAATAAGTGAAACACAGCTTTTTATGTTTAATAATAAAATATCCAGAGGTTTCCTGCATGTTTGGTTTGAAGACACACATTGAATAACACTTATTCTTCAACTTTCCAGATGTGTGCTAGGTTCGGAGATGTTCGGAACATCTGGAATGTGAGGAAATTGTTCTTTTCAATGGGGGTCATATAAGGACCCGAATTCGCCGTTTTTTCCCGACGTGTACCCGACTATTTGATTTGCGTCGATTTCCCTGAATTGTCCCGGGATTTTGGCGCCAGCGATGGACTTGTGGCGCACGGCGCTGGCATGCACGCGTGGAAAGCGGGGCCATGGCAGAACGAAAAACCCGCGAAGTCGAGAAACGCCCCGCCCGCGTTAAAAAAAAGCGTTTGCGGAGACTGCATTACCTTCAACGAGGTATAGGCCGGTGACCAGTTGTGGGCAAATTTTCGGGGAACTTCAGCGCGCAAGTAGCGCACTGGCAGCACGGAGGAACTACCTTAGTGAAATCCCGGCGGACCCGAATGCACCGCAGAGATGCGCCACTGGATGCGAATGGGACCGGGTAAGTGAATGGTGCCACCAATTGTGCTCGCACTTTAAATGGTATCTGTATTCATGTTTAATGTTTTATATCTGATTCTTCACATGCAGGTTTGGCGGTGTGTCTCCGCGATAGGTTCGAGATGGTGCGCGAACACCTGCCAAATGTGAAGAATAGAATTAAAACATTTAAAAACAGTGAATACAGGAGAATTGCATTAAATGTGCACAAACACATTGAAAGAACAATTACTTCACATCCAGATGATTAATCGACATACCGAACCTAGGCGAGAGGGAGACACGCGCGAACACCGGAAAGTGAAGAATAGTGTTATTTCAATGGTGTCTCTACAGAGGAAAACATCTGCAAACATCTGGAAATTTTTTTTTTTTGCGCTGTTTTTTATGTTCTGTTGTTAGCAAAAAATGCTCGGGTTGTTGTCCCATTGACTTAAGGGGTTGGTTATTGAGACGAGCACTCGAGTCATCAGGAGAAAAAGTTTTAGTGCTCGCTCATCTTAGTGATATACCTTTGAAAAAAAAACTTCTGCATAAGTGAAGACCACACCAAAGGCTGCACAATACATTAGAGTGACTATCAACTGCCCGGGACCCCCCTAAATGTTCCTCATCTTCACATTCTTCCTCGAGGATAAATTTTGCCCACATGTCTGAGGGGACCCATTCTTAACTTTGCCTTCGGAATACAGGGGGTCAGGAGCGTCCGTTGACACCCATTGCGCTCCCATATCAACAACTTACTCTGAGAGGTTTTCCGGATACGCGGGGTGACGCACTGCTCATGACGTGAATTGACTCAGATGCGTAACCTTACGCAGTGGGTTTGACATGCCCCAGAGAGCAACAAGGACGTGCAGTTCAGAATTTACTAGAAGAAAATACATTGTTGGGTAAAAAAAACAAAAACTACCCCAGAGCGTGATGATTGCAAAAGGACAACAGAATCTGATTTGATTTGATTATGATATTCTGCTCCAGACATATCCACATCTTTTGCTGTCAGGGATATAGCATTCATGACAGAGTTAGTACCTCAGTTTAGTTCAGTATTTTGTAAGTAAGAGAGGTCTGTGGAACTGAAACCTGCAGCGTGTGACGGGTGTACAGTGTTCTCCTACTTACATGTCATATGGTAGGACACAAGAAGTGATACAGGAAACTTTACGTCAATCCCACCACCAGCAATCATTGAGACATTCGTTCCTAAATGTAACTCTTGAGGTCAGTCCCTTTCTCCATGGAGATATCTGCATCTCGTCCATGAATTAATTGGATATCTACCATTGAGGTGGTCCCGGTGGTTGAAATGTATAACAAAATATTTATATTTATATACATTCTTCATTATTATGATAAAATAAAAGGGACGGTTTCAGGGGAACATGTCATGGGTAGCTACAGTGAATTAATAGATATGATACATAATAACCTGGACCACTATGAGTATCATCACACCCAATGCGTCACAGTCACGCACTGTTCCAGCCAGTTTCGTTTTATAGCAATTGTCATAACAAAGAAGTTATATATCAAGTGCGGGACATGGAGTGAAGTGTGGCCCCCCCCCATCTTGTTTTTCAAATCCAAACAAAATTGTGTTGTCAAACATTTATGCTCACGTTTGTGCTGGTCTGTGCAGCAGAAACAATTTTCATTTGTGACCGCCTAGTGTTTTTAAGTGATCGTAATGAAGACTTCCACGCATCCTAGAGGTACCACTGCCGAGTCTACACCGCCGACCATCACACCCCCACATCCCAAACCACCAACGGTGTTGCCAAACAATTATTTATACACTTGTGCGGTGTGCGCTCAAATGTTTGTTTTTGATGCAAGCTTTCGTTTTGAATTAAATGAACAAAAAATATAAAGTGTCCCAAAGTTCAAGCACGCACCTACATTAATCCGAAATCGAACAAAACTGGGTCAACGTTCAGTGCTACGTTTGTGGTTGTGCAGCAAAAAATTTTACCGTTATGTGACGATTATCATTTTAATATATTCATATTTTTTCAAGAGGTCATCAGAGTTACACTTTCTTCAAAGTACAATGGTCGTGTACATTTACTAAGGGCCCAAATTCGTGTTCTACCAACGTGTTACCTGGATTCATCGATCTTCCTGATTAACTTTGAACGCGATTTGGACGCAGCCCCATCTTTTGGGCAGCATCTCAGTGACCTGGGATGGCAGCACTGAAATCGCTCGGGATTTTGTCCCCCAGTCTGGCCAATCAGACAAACTTCAGCTGGGGCGGGCGAACAAAACGCCGATTTAAAAAAAGTTCAGATCATCGCGAGAAAACCGCCGGCCCCCAGATCTTTTAAAGTATAGAGCCCACGTGTGAGCGACGGATCTTTAAATCCCGTTCTGACCTGACTTTTCAGCCGACATGAGGACCGCCCTGATCAGCAGGCGCCTTCCCCCGTCCGTCTTGCCCTCCCCTCCCTCCGCCGTCCCCCGTCATCCCCCTCCCCCCGGAACCCCCTCCCTTCCCTCCTCCCCCCTCTCTTTTTCCCCACTTCTCCTCTCTTATTCTCCCCGTGCCCCCTTTCTCCTCCTTTTCTTTTCCCTCTCTCTTTCGACTCCTTCCCTTTTTTCCTCCCCTTTCCCTTCTCCTTTTCCCTTTCTACCTCTTTTTCTCTCTCCCCCTCCTTTATTTTCTCCCCCTCTCTTCTCCCCCTCCCCTTTCTTTTTTCCCCCCCCCTTCTCCGTCCTCTCCTTCTCCCTTTCCCCCTTCCCTTCTCCCTTCTCGTTCCCCTCCCACCTTCTTTCTTCCTCTCCCTTCCCCCCCTCCTTTCTCCCCCCCCTTTTGAAATTTTTTTTCTCTCCCCCTCTCTCCTTTCTCTTTCTTTCCCGCTGATCCGCTTTTATACCGGTAAAGGTAAATACTGCCCCAATGTGTACATTGCTAACTCCCCTGGTGATCAAACCGGGATACAGTGTCACAGTGTGTGTTTTTTTACTAGCAGATGATGCGACATACCCCGTCCATCCGTTGCCCCACTCGAGAAAATGGCATGCTCCCGCTGTTGTGTTTTGGCGGCTACAGGAAACAGAGCCAAAATCAACAAGCCAGGAGACTCTCACTCCACCACATGCATGAAGTGGTATTATCCATTACAAGCGTCGATAGCAGTGTTGGCTGGCCTTTATTTCATTTATAGTCCAAATCATTGCAAACGCAGCCTATGCATTTAGCGAGGCGACAAAAATAGCCACAGGAGAAAACCACCAACGGTTACTTAGGCACAATACGCGTTATATTTCCTTTTTTTTGTTGCTTTGGATGGGCTGCTGGCATCCAGTAGTGAGCTAGTACCAATTGTGAGGAATTTGCTGGGAGACCTGCGGCTAGTTGCGTTTAGCTCCTAGTGGACACGCAAGCCACCTCAAACATGACCAGTGGGACAATTTATAGGGGTTTGATTAGAATTAGGCAGAGTACTGCTGATTATTTTTTTTTACCATTTTCATTTTTATAGCTCAAATATCAGGCCACAGACACATAAAATCCGTCCCTCCTCCTGCTGTGCTGTCAGTGTAGGTTAGAACAACTAGCCATAGCAATACGGTTAGCATCGTTTGTGTTTAAAAAAAAACTACCAGCAAACAAAAAACTAAAGAAAACTAAAGTTTACACTTTAATCTTGGACAAACGTTTACACACCGAGGGCATATGGGTAGAGGACCTTCGACGCGGTCCTCCGCTGGACGTGGGTCGCCAAATACTGAAGGGGCAACGACCCGGCAGTCGGGATCCCCTGCGGTGCTGAGACACCCCTGCTGATGAGGAGCAGGGGAAAGCCCGACAGAGCTTACACTCCCTAGGTTCATCATGTCTCAAGGTACTGGGGGACTCGTGGTAGGCATGTTTGACGGACCAGAACAGTTGCGAAGAGGTGGTGATCGGTGTGATGGGACAATGTTCTAGCACATGTGTCCACCAGTCAGTCTTCCACCAGTCCACCCATGTCACCGAAAAGACACACTACCAGTACCTTCCCCCCAGTCTGCACCTTCCCAGCAAACCTAGTGGCATTTTGAAATGGCATAATCTGTGAAAGTTTTCCTGACACCTTCCCACTAGTCCACAAAACCACTTTCCGGTTTTGCTGCTGAGCAATTTTTTGCCATGATGCCACCAGGCTTTTCCACCATCGCCAGTCTGTGGGTGATGATGGGACCTTGTTGATCGTAAGTGAAGAGTGTGTAAAGACGGTTCTGTAGGACGATGAGGGAGACACGGTTGTCAGACGTGGTGAAAGTTGTGGCGGTCAGGAAGTCCCAGAGGGGGGAGCAGTAACGAGGGCATTGGAGGGAGATGAGGTGAACAGACCCAAGCTGGGTTGATAGGCGCGGGTGAACACCATGTGCTCTGAGAAGGAGCGAAGTCCTATAGCAGAACAGGTTGGAAGAGGCAGTGGTGGGGGCAGACGAGCAGGCAGGGACAGAGGCTCGGTGCGTCAGCACCAAATGTTGCCCGTAAGCAAGCCCGTGCGCGAGGGCTTAGATTTTCAGAAGTCTGGCACAGTTCTTTCAAGCCAAACGACACGCCCAGATGACCGACGGAACTGTGTGTGCAACTTGCCAAACCAAGGATCAGCAGGGGTGAAACTCCACACACTAGCTGAACTACCACCAGTATGCCGAGGATATGACATGCTAAATCCAACCCACCATATGGACCAAGGCACCGTTCACCTCCGGCGGGCACCACAGTGCTCCTCCCTGTGTCATCGGAGTCAGCCCCCTGCCCAGCGACCACGGCCCCCCAAACAACCTCACGTGCGACAACACCCCCATCTTCGCTCCCACGATCCCCACAGCATCCCAACAGGTTCGCTATCCATGACATCACCAGACGTGGAGCGCAAAAGGAAGTATGCGCAACACACCCACACGCCCAAGCCTTCTCAAATGTCCAAATCTACCAAGCTTGTTAGCCTTTGCGAGATTGCTGCCTATAGGCTGTGCGTAGAGACCGACGGATTTCGAAACCTCTGAGCCGGTGGCATCGCCCGGTATTACGGTCCCAAGTCGCAAACCTTTGCCGATTGAGTCACCGCCCTGCCACAAGACGGCTCAGAGGACAACATCATAGTGCCCTGAAGCAACGCGTTTGACAAGGCACTAACCACGGAACACGGGACGAGTGCTGCCGGCAGGGCCACTGATAATCGCTGACAGGCACATTGGGGTTAAACTGGGTGAGGTGGACCGAGTCTGACCCTGGGGATGCCTCAATACATGCCGACGTTGAGGATTGCGGGGCAGCTACCTACGGCTCAGGTATCAAAGGCACTACTAGCACTCCTCCTCTCCCACCCATCCTCCACCTCTCCTCCTACGAATTACAATACGTGGCATGGCGCCATCGTCGGTTAGCTCTAGGCACAGCAGAAGTGCCATCGCTAAGCGACAGCAGGCGGTGCTCAAACTGCTGAGCCTAGGCGATTTTTTTAAAGGCACACCACCCAAGAACGATTACAGGGCATCACGGCGCAGAATGATCTGTGTGGCTGGCACCGCTGATTGAACCTGAAGCCAGGATGGTTGGTGTGACAACGGCATAACCTGGTGGGGCTCTGCAACTCGGCAGATGACACATGTGCCATGCCTCGGCAACAGGGCCAGATTATAGGCGGGGCTCCCGGGGCTCGAGCCCCGGGGCCCCCACCATCTTGCCCCCAGGGGCCCTCACCAGATGCCACCCCCACGCCTCCCCACCGGATCTGACATGTGAGCCGGCGGGCATCCCCGGCACAGGAGACTGCCAGTGCCACATTGCCCGCCCCCCGGCACAGGTAACGCCTCCCCACACCGCTTGCATGGTCAAGGGGGTTACGCCCCAACACCAGGTCCTCCGCCTATTCCCCTCTAAGCTGAGCCACACGCCCCCCCCCGGCAAAGCTGACCGCCTCCAAATCCGCCCCACACCCCGCATGGCCCACCAAGCACGAGCCCCGCTAGTGCTCCGCCACCCCGCCGGAAAAAAAAAAGGACCCCCCACCCCTCCACAACAAAAAAAGAAAAGATAGTAAGGAAAAAAAAAAAAGAAAAAAAGAAGCGATATATCTGAACACAGGTACACCACTCCCCCCGGCCGAACAAGCATCCCGCAGGCCCCACGCTGGAAAAAAGCACCCACCCTCAGTACTACCACCCACCGCAACACGGTTCCCCCGCCACTCATGCCCCCGCCAAACAGCGACCAGCCCCCCCCCCACCCCGTTGCCCGTACAAGCAACAATCCGGACAGTAGCCCCCCCCCGGCCGAAACAAGCACAGCAAGACCCCCACCCGCTCGGAATACCCGCCACGGGCCGATCAACCGGAAATGTACGTATATAAAAATGTTTCGGTGTGTTATATATGTATTTGTGTGTGTTATATATGTATATATATATGCATCTACTGTGTAAAGGTATGTACTAATGTATTATATATGCAATCTTACTGTGCATATGTGGAATTATTGTATATATATGAATTACTGGTATATATGTGTAATATATGTATATTTGCATATCGTGTATTATAGCATAGTTTTAACTGAAGCACCTTTAATCTAATACTGTTCACTGCCTCCCTAAATGGTCCCTTATCAAACGAGCTGTTGTCAGGCAGAATTTTGGGTGGTTTCATGCTTCACAAACAAACTTGTTAAATGTGTGCCCACCCGCTGTGTAATCCACAAAATATACTGGCAAAACTTTTATCATTTATCAATATATTTCAGCGCTTCTGCGCCATCTGGGTTACATTTTTTTTCCCCTCACCCGGCACTATCCTAAACTTAAAGAACGCTACTACCACTTGATCTTATACAAAAGGTCTTAAGTAAGTGCTTGTTTGGGGAGTAGCCTAGACGGGGGGGGGGGGGAAAAAAAAAAAAACCCCAGGGGCTTGGATTGGCGAAAGCTCGCCTGGCAGGGGAACGCCAAGGTCCCTGCGCATCATGGTTCTTGCGCATCGGTTCTACATTCCCCTCACCCGCCATTATCCCAAACTTTAAGAACGCTTACTAACTTAATTGTGAAGGCTTTGGGGACCGAGTCTGGACCCTGGGCGGTCATATACTGCCGACGCAGGAGAGGAATGTTTTGCGGGGGCCCCTACCTCGGTCCAGGTCTCAAAGGCCTACTATACACTCCTCCACCCCCTCCTCACCTACTCCTCTCCGAATTACCATCCGTGGGCATGGCGTCATCAGTCGGGAGTTAGCTCTAGGCACAGCAGCAGTGCCGTCGCTCCAAGCGAACAGCAGAGGCGGGCTGAAATGCTGAGCCTAGGCGCGATAAAAGGCACACGCCCAAGAGCTAATTACAGGGCATTCCACATCATAAAAGTGTTGCTTAACTTGTAGCCACCCTGCTGTGTATGTAATCCACAAAAATATACTTGAAAACTTTTACCATTAGGGATATTATTCAGCGCTTATTGACGCATCTGTTTACATCCCTCACCCCGCCATAGCACTAAATTATTAAGAACGCTACTACCTGATCTTATAACAAAAGGTTTAGAAGAGTGTGCTGTGTGGGAAAGTAGCCTATAGAAACAGGGGTGGATTGGCGAAAGCTCGCCTGCAGCGGAGCGCCAGCTCATCCCAAGATCCAACTAACCTAAGTTTTTTTAACTGCGCCAGCACCTTTTTAAATCTACTACTAGTCAATGCCTCCATACAGGTCGTCCCCTTATCAAACGAGCTGTTGTCAGGCAGAATTTCGGGTTGTGTTCACCAGATACATAGTGACGCGGCCCATATGTCGCCGCCATGCTGGAGACCTGAAATGTTGCAATCATAGCAGCGCAAGATGGATGCCCCCTATGTCGCCTTAATCATGGAACCATTTTCGTAAAAACTACATTAAAAAATAGTAACCACGAGGTATTCCATTATTTCCTAGGTGGAAATATTCCAACGACCCGGCCTACCTGCTTTGAAAATTAAAATTTTTTCAAAGAGAAAACGCTTATGGCCCCCAGGCCCCATTTGGGTGGGGAGGAGACGAGAGGACAGGGGGCTTGGACAGGCGAGAAGCTAGTCTTATATGGCAGTGGGACCGCCAGCTCCATCCCAAGGTTAGGCAGCTCAGAGGGAATACCATTGCATGGTTTTTGCCCCTGCTGTTCCTGGTCCATTTGCCTCACGATCCTCCACGCGTCCACCAATGTATAAGGTCAACTCTATATCCCCAGACGCTGGAGCACAGAGGAACAGGCAGCCACATTTCATCCCCTTATCAAAACGGAGATGTGGCAGGCAGAATTTTAAGGGTTTCACCGGATACATGTGGAAATGCGGCCCCATCTGTCGCTGGAGACCTGAAGTTGCAATCATAGCAGCGCCAAATGCATTGCCCCATAATGCGCTCTTAATCATGGAAGTCGTCTCCATGGCTGCCTCCACAATGTCGTCCCCTATTCAAAAGAAGCTGTGTCAGCCTCATTTCCGCGGTGTTTCACCAGATTATGTTATGAACTTGGTCCACTATGTCGCCCACCATGCTGTGTTTATCGACTAAATATAACGTCAACCTTTTGTTACATAGAAATCATTTCACTCCTTTGGTGAAAATAAGTCCATTAGGGTATGTCGCCATGGACACTCTCAGCCTGCCACTGCTGCCGTGCTGCCTCGGCATGCCGTTCCCCTTATAGTGTCAGGGGGTCAATTATTGGATGTTTTAGATGCTATCTAGCCTCATTCGGCACTCTGTTATGGCCAGGCTGTTGCCCATAATTTTGGAATAATGGTGCGATATTTTAAGCAGCCTCAGAGGCATCAATGCATTGATTTGCCCCTGCTGACGGATGCCCCTGAGACCCCCTGTATTCCAGGAGATAAAGTAGATGGGTCCCGCTCAGACAATGTGGGCAACAGTTTATCTCGAGGAAGAAGTGAAGATGAGGAACGTTTAGGGGGTCTCCGGGCAGTGATATCACTCTTATGTATATGTGCAGCCTTTGGGTGGTCTCTTATAGAGAAGTTTTTTTTCAAAAGGCAATAAATTTAATCCCTTTTTTCCTAAACTAGATGGGGGATTCACCTATGACATCATCAGGGGCTGCGCACCAATAGAAAAGTGCAATAAAGTCGGAGGTTTCACTTATCCGAATTTGAAGATGACACTGGGTATAGGGTGCTGCGACACCGACCTGTGCACCCCGGACCTACCTCAGTGTAAGTGACAGCAACTACTTATCTGTCTTTTATGTATATTAACCCCTTCTCGCCGATGCCCTTGTTGGTGTTTGCATTTCCATTTTTTACTCTTCTCCTTTGAAAATCTATAACTTTTTTTTTCCATGCACAGAGCTGTACGGGGGCTCGTTTTTTATGTTACACATTGCACTTCCTAGTGGCAGTATATGATATTCCCTGCCGTCTACGGGAAAGCTCGAAAGCTAATTCCAAATGCGGCAAAATTGACAAAAAAAAAACACGTTTGCTCCATTTCTCTTTGTTTTTATGGATTTCGCTGTGCGTTTCAATTGACACTTCCGTTTATTCTTATGGATTGGTATGATCATGGAAATGCCAAATTGATATAAAAAAAAACTTTTTAAGAGCGAGCAGTCAGTCATCAGAAGAGGAGAGCTGGACAAAGTCAGTCATCAGAGAGACGAGCACGAGAGTCAGTCATCAGAGAGGAGAGATGGGAAGTCAGTCATCAGAGATGAGAGCTGAACAGTCAGTTATCAGGGAGGGGAGCCGGAAATTCAGTTATCAGAGAGTGGAGCCGGACAGTCAGTTATCAGAGAGTGGAGCTGGACAGTCAGTCAACAAAGAGGGAGCCAGACAGTAAGTCATAAGAAAGGAGAGCTGGACAGTCAGTCATCAGAAAGGAGGGGTGGACAGTCAGTGATCAGAAAGGGGAACCGGACAGTCAGTCATCAGAGAGGGGAGCCGTACAGACAATCATCAGAGAGGAGGATTTGGACAGTGAGTCATCAGAGAGGGGAGCCGGACAGTCAGTCAACAGAGAGGGTAGCTGGACAGTCAGTCCAGAAAAGGAGAGCTGGACAGTCAGTTATCTAAGAGGGAAGCTGGACAGTCAGTCATCAGTAGGGGAGCCAGACAGTGAGTCATAAGAAAGGGGAGCCAGACAGTCAGTCATCGGAGAGTGGAGCCGTTTAGTCAGTCTTCAGAGAGGGGAGCCAGGCAGTCAGTCATCAGGGAGGCGTGAAGTTCAACTATTCACCAACATTTTCATATATCTCTCCCAATATGTCAGAGGGGAGGTTTCACTTACCACCCTCCTCCTAATACCTTCTCATGTACTTACCTGCACAGGTCTGAGAGTAGGTGACGCACTTTGTCTCTTGCCCGTTACACGTTATATTTCCCGTTGCCTCACACATGGCAGACTGGAGGGATGAGCAGGTTCCACATTGAACACTGTTAGAGGAAGAACTGTCTGTCGGCACTGGATAGATAGTACACCAGGGTTAGTTACTAACGGCAGGGAATATCATACACTGCCACTAGGAAGTGCAATGTGTAACATACAATGCGAGCCCCTGTACAGCTCTGTGCATGGAAAAAAAAAGTTATAGATTTTCAAAGGAGAAGAGGAAAAAATGGAAATGCAAAACACCAACAAGGCATCGGCGAGAAGGGGTTATATACATAAAAGACAGATAAGTAGTTGCTGTCATTACACTGAGGTAGGTCGGGTGCACAGGTCGGTGTCGCAGCACCCTATACCAGTGTCATCTTCAAATTCGGATAGTGAAACCTCCGACTTTATGCACTTTTCTATTGGTGCGCAGCCCTGATGATGTCATAGGTGAATCCCCATCTAGTTAGGAAAAAAGGGATTAAATTATACTAGAGATGAGCGAGTATACTGTGGGTGGGAGTATTAGCAATCGGACCGGTCGTTTACTGGACGAGTATTTCCTCCTCGCGATCGAGCATTAAATTAAGTGAAGAACAGCGTTTTTATGTTTCATATAAAATTTCCAGAGTTTCCTGTGTTTGTTTGTAAGAACCACATTGAAATAACACTATTCTTCAACTTTCAGATGCTGTGTAGGTTCGGAGAGTTCGGGAACATCTGGAATGTGAGGAATATTGTTCTTTCAATGGGGGTCATTATAAGGACCCGATTCGCGTTTTCCCCGACGTGTACCCGATATTTAGATTTGCGTCGCTTTTCCCTGAATTGTCCCGGGATTTTGGGCCACGCGATGGATTGGGCGCACCGGCGCTGGCATGCACGCGATGGAAACGGGGCCATGGCAGAACGAAAAACCCGCGAATCGAAACCACCGTCCCAGCGTTTCAAAAAAAAGTGTTGCGAGATCTGCATTACCTTCAAGAGGTATAGGCCGTGAACTCAGTGTTATGGTGGGCCAAATTTTCGGGGAACTCAGCGCGAGAGTAGCGCAACTGGGCAGCATCGGAGGAACTACCTAGTGAATCCCGGCGGACCCGAAAGCACCGCAGAGATGCGCCACTGGATGCGAAGGGGACCGGGTAAGTGAAGGTGCCCCAATGTGCTCGCACCTAAATGGTTCTGTATTCACTGTTTTAATGTTTTATTCTGATTCTTCACATGCAGGTTTGGCGCGTGTGTCTCCCTAGGTTCGAGATGGCGACGAACACCTGCAAATGTGAAGAAAGATATTAAAACATTTAAAACAGTGAATTACAGGAGCATTATTAAGTGCCACAAACACATGAAAGAACAAATTCTTCACATCCAGATGTTTAATCACGACATCATCCGAACCTAGGGAGGGGACACGCGCGAGAAACCTGGAAGTGAAGAATAGTGTTATTTCATGTGTCTCTACAGAGGAAACATCTGCAAAAACACTGGAATATTTTTTTTTTTTTGCGCTGTTTTTTATGTTCTGTTTAGCAAAAAATGCTAGGGTTGTTGGTCCCATTGACTTCCAATGGGGTTGTTATTGAGACGAGCACTCGAGCATGCAGGAGAAACAGTTTAGTGCTCGCTCATCTTAGTATATACCTTTTGAAAAAAAACTTCTCAATAAGTGAGACCACACCAAAGGCTCTGCACAATAACATTAGAGTGACATCACTTGCCGGGACCCCCTAAATGTTCCTCATCTTCAATTCTTCCTCGGAAGGATTTAAATTGTTGCCCACATTGTATGAGCGGGACCCATTCTTAACTTGCCTTCGGAATACAGGGGGTCAGGAGCGTCCGTTGACACCCATGTGCGTCCCATATCACAACTTATCTCTGAGAGGTTTTCCGGACGCGGTGTGACGCACTGCTCATTGACGTGACATTGACTCAGAGCGTAACTTACGCAGTTGGGTTTGACATGCCGACCAGAGAGCAACAAGGACGTTGCAGTTCAGGAATTTACTAGAAGAATAATACATTTTGGGTAAAAAAAACAAAACTTTACCCCAGAGCGTGATGATTGCAAAAGACAACAGAATCTGATTTTGATTTGATTTTGATATTCTGCTCCAGACATATCCACATCTTTTGCTGTCAGGGATTATTAGCATTCATGACAGATAGTACCTCAGTTAGTTCAGTATTTTGTAAGTAAGACGAGGTCTGTAGACCGAAACCTGCAGCGTCGCGGGTTGCAGTGTTCTCTATTACATGTCTATATGGTAGGACACAAGAAGTGATACAGGAAACTTACGCCATCCCCACCCAGCAATCATTGAGACATCGTTCCTAAATGTAACGCTTGAGGTAAGTCCCTTTCTCCATGGAGATATCTGCCATCTCGTCCATGATTAGATTAGATATCTACCATTGAGGTGGTCCCGGTTGAAAGTAATAAAAATATCTTTGATTTATACATTTTCTTATTATGACTAAATAAAGGGATCGGTTTCAGGGGAAACATGTCATGGGAGTACGAGTGAATTAATAGATATGATATCATAAAACCGGACCATATGAGTATCATCAACACCAATGCGATCCACACAGCTACACACTTTTCCAGCCAGTCTTCGTTTATAGCAATTCGTACTCAACAAAAGAAGTTATATAATCAAGTGCCTGGGACATGAGTGAAGTGGTGGCCCCCCCCCCACTTCTTGTTTTTCCAAATCAAACAAAAATTGGTGCTTGTCAAACATCTCTATGCTACGTTTGTGCTGGTCTGTGCAGCAGAAGAATTTTCATTTGTGACCGCTAGTGTTTTTAAGTCATGTAATGAAACGTTGCGGCATACCAGAGGCTCACCATTCCCCATCTACACCGCCTCCATAGCACCCCAACAGCCCAAACACTACAAACGGGTTCCAACACAATTATTCTACATTGATGCGGTTGTGCGGCTCAAATGTTTGTTTGAGCAGCTTTTGTTTTGAATTATAATGACAAAAAATATTACAAGTGTCCAAAGTTCAAGCACGCTCCCTACATTTAACAGAATCGAAAAAACTGGGTCCAACGTTAGAGTGCTACGTTTGTGGTGTGCAGCAAAAAATTTTACCAGTTATGTGACGATTATCATTTTAAATATATTCATCATTTTTTCAAGAGCGTCCATCAGAGTTCATTTCTTCAAAGTACAATGGTGTGTGTATTTACTAAGGGCCCAATTCGTGTTCACCAACGTGTTACCTAAGATTATTGATCTTCACGAGTAACTTTGTAACGCGTGATTTCCCCCATCTCTCTTATGTGCGAATCGTGTGCCTGGGAATTGGCGCGACGGACAATTGGAGGTTGTGCCTCCATCAGTAGCTGCCAGCAGAAACGAAATCAGTGGATGGCGGGCCAACGAAAACGCCGATTTAAAGTCAAGATCGTCGCGAAAAACACGCGGTCTCCATTTTAAGATAACACCAGGGAGCTGAGCTTATAAATCGGCTCGACCGCTTACCAGCGCAGAGACCTGCAGCAGGCGCTTTCCCCTTCCTTGCCCCCCTCCCCCTCACCGTCCCCCACCTTGGACTTCCCCCCCCCCCTGAAACCCCTCTCCCTCCCCTTCCCCCCCCCCTTCTTTCCCCACTTTCTTCCTCCTTAATCCTCCCCGCTGCCCCCTTCCTCTCCCCTTTTCCTTTCCTTTTTCCCCTCCCTTCTTTCTTGACTCCTCCTTCTTCTTTCCCCCCTCCTTCTTCCCCTCTTCTCCTCCTTCTGACCCCCCTCTTTTTTTCTTCTTCCTCCTCTCTTATCCCTCCCCCTCTCTTCTCTCCCCCTTCTCCTCTTCTTTTTCCCCTCCTCCCTTCCCGCCTCTCTCTTTTTCCCTTTTTCTTCTCTTCTTTCCTTTTTTCGTCCTTCCACCTTCTTTTCTCTTCCCCTCCCTTTCCCTTTCCTCCTCTTCCTTCCCCCCTTTTTTGGGAATTTTTTTTCTTCTCCCTCTTCTCCTTCTTGCGCCGCTGTCCCTTTTTTTCATGACCGGGTAAAGTAAATTGCCCCAATGTTGTACATTGCTAAACTCCCCCCTGGTGCTCAAACCGGGATAAGGTTCACAGTGTTGTTTTTTACTAGCAGATGATTTGCGACATACCCGTCCATACGTTGCCCACTCGAGAAAATGGCATGCTCCCGCTGTTGTGCTATTTTGGCGGCAGGAAAAGAGCCAAATCAAAGCCCAGGAGACTCTGCACTCCACCAGCATGCATGAAGTGGTATTTACATTACAAGTCGTCGATAGCAGTGTTGGCCGGCCTTATTTATTTTATAAGTCCAAACTCATCTTGCACAAACGTTCTAGACTTGCATTTCAGGTCGGCGACAAAAATAAGCCACAGGAAGAACCCAACGGATTACTTAGGCTCAAATACGCGTTATATTTCCTTTTTTTTGTTTGCTGTGGACTGGGCTTGGCCGGCATCAGTAGTGCAGCTAGTACCATATTGTGAGGAATTTGCTGGGAGACCTGCGGAGGTGTTTAGCTCCTAGGACACGCAAGTCCACCTCAAACGATATGACAGTGGGACACATTTTAGGGGTTTGATTAGGAATTAGGCAGACGTACTGCTTATTTATTTTTTTTTACCTATATATTCATTTTTATAGCCTCAAAGGTATCAGGCCACAGCACAAAAAATCCGCCTCCCTGATGTGCTGTCAGTGTAGTTAGAACGAATAGACCATTAGCATAGGTATAGCCATCGTTTTGTTTAAAAAAAAATACCAGCAACAAAAAAAAAAAAACTAAAGTTTACACTTTAATCTTGGAAACGTTTACACACCGAGGGCATACGGGCTAGAGGACTTCGACGGGCCTCACCCGCCGGACGTGGGGTCCGGCCAACATACTGAAGGGGGTCAACGACGGCTCGCCTGGTATCCCCTGCGGGCTGAGACACACACCTCCTGATGAGGGAGAGGGGAAAGCACGACAGAGCTTACACTCCCTAGGTTCATCATGTCTCAAGGTACTGGGGACTCGTGGTAGAGCATGCCTTTGACCGGACCAGAACAGTTGCGAAGATGCGTGATGTGTGGATCGGACAATATGTTCTAGACATTGTCCACAGTCAGTCTTCCACGCAGTCCACCCATGCTCACCGAATAAACAGCACTACCAGTCCTTACCCCTCCAGTCTGCCCTTCCCAGCACAACCCTTTGGCATTGAAATGGCATAATCTGTGGAAACGTTTTCTCTGACCCTTCCCACTATGTCCACAAAACCACTTGTCCGGTTGCTGCTGAGCAATTTTCTTGCTGATGCCCAGGTTTTGCCACCATCGCAGTCTGTGGGTGATGATGGGACCTGTTGATCGTAGTGAAGGAGTGTGTAAAGAGCGGTTTGTCGGACGATGAGGGAGACACGGTGTGTCAGACAGTGGTGATAAGTTGTGGCAGGTCAGGAAGTCCCCAGAGGGGGGAGCAGAATGAGGGCATGGAGGGGATGATGAGGTGAACAGCACCCAAGCTGGGTTGATAGGCACGGGTGAACACCAGGCTGCTTCTGAGACGGAGCGGAAGTCCTTATAGCAGAACAGGTTGGAAGACGGCCAGTGGTGGGGGACCAGACGGAGCAGGGCAGTGGCACGAGGCTCGGTGCAGTCAGCACCAATGTGCCCGTAAGTCAAGTCCCGTGCGCGAGGGCTAGATTTTCAGAAGCTGCGCCAAAGTTTTTAAAGCTAAACCACCGCCCCCGATGGACCGACGGACTGTGTGTGCAACTTTGCCAAACCCGGTCAGCAGGGGTCATCACACACTAGCTAACTACCACCAGTAGCCGAGGACATCATGAATGCCTAAACAACCCCAACCATATGGACACCAAGGCACCGTCACCTCCGGCGGGCCACCACATGCTCCCCCCGTGTCATCGATGCAGTCAGCCCCCTGCCCAGGACCACGGCCCCCCAAACTACTCCGTGCGACAACAACCCCATCTTCGCTCTCCTACGATTCCTCCACAGCATCCAACAGCGTTCAGCTCTCCAGACCCTACCAGACGTGGAGCGCCAAAAGAAGTATAGCGCAACACCACCCAACGCCCAAGCCCTCAAATGTCCAAATCTACAAGCTGCTTAGCACCTGAGATTGCTGCTATAGGCTGCGCGTAGAGACCGAGGATCTTTCGAAACCTTGTGCCGGTTGGCGATTCGTCCTCGGTATTACGGTCCCAAGTCGCACGCTTTCCGATTCGTCCAGCCGCCCTGCCACAAGCAGTGCTCAGAGGATACATCATACTGCCCTGAAGCAACGCAGTTGACACAGCCACTAACCACGGAACACGGGACTGAGTGCTGCCGGCAGGGCCACTGATATATCGCTGAGGCACATTGGGTTAACTGTGCGGAGGCTTGGACGAGTCTGACCCTGGGGTGCCTCAATACATGACGTACGTTTGAGGATTGCGGGGCTACCTCGGCAGGTACTCAAAGGCACTCACTAGCACTCCTCCTCTCCCACCCATCCTCCACCTCTCCTCCTACGAATTACAATACGTGGCATGGCGCCATCGTCGGTTAGCTCTAGGCACAGCAGAAGTGCCATCGCTAAGCGACAGCAGGCGGTGCTCAAACTGCTGAGCCTAGGCGATTTTTTTAAAGGCACACCACCCAAGAACGATTACAGGGCATCACGGCGCAGAATGATCTGTGTGGCTGGCACCGCTGATTGAACCTGAAGCCAGGATGGTTGGTGTGACAACGGCATAACCTGGTGGGGCTCTGCAACTCGGCAGATGACACATGTGCCATGCCTCGGCAACAGGGCCAGATTATAGGCGGGGCTCCCGGGGCTCGAGCCCCGGGGCCCCCACCATCTTGCCCCCAGGGGCCCTCACCAGATGCCACCCCCACGCCTCCCCACCGGATCTGACATGTGAGCCGGCGGGCATCCCCGGCACAGGAGACTGCCAGTGCCACATTGCCCGCCCCCCGGCACAGGTAACGCCTCCCCACACCGCTTGCATGGTCAAGGGGGTTACGCCCCAACACCAGGTCCTCCGCCTATTCCCCTCTAAGCTGAGCCACACGCCCCCCCCCGGCAAAGCTGACCGCCTCCAAATCCGCCCCACACCCCGCATGGCCCACCAAGCACGAGCCCCGCTAGTGCTCCGCCACCCCGCCGGAAAAAAAAAAGGACCCCCCACCCCTCCACAACAAAAAAAGAAAAGATAGTAAGGAAAAAAAAAAAAGAAAAAAAGAAGCGATATATCTGAACACAGGTACACCACTCCCCCCGGCCGAACAAGCATCCCGCAGGCCCCACGCTGGAAAAAAGCACCCACCCTCAGTACTACCACCCACCGCAACACGGTTCCCCCGCCACTCATGCCCCCGCCAAACAGCGACCAGCCCCCCCCCCACCCCGTTGCCCGTACAAGCAACAATCCGGACAGTAGCCCCCCCCCGGCCGAAACAAGCACAGCAAGACCCCCACCCGCTCGGAATACCCGCCACGGGCCGATCAACCGGAAATGTACGTATATAAAAATGTTTCGGTGTGTTATATATGTATTTGTGTGTGTTATATATGTATATATATATGCATCTACTGTGTAAAGGTATGTACTAATGTATTATATATGCAATCTTACTGTGCATATGTGGAATTATTGTATATATATGAATTACTGGTATATATGTGTAATATATGTATATTTGCATATCGTGTATTATAGCATAGTTTTAACTGAAGCACCTTTAATCTAATACTGTTCACTGCCTCCCTAAATGGTCCCTTATCAAACGAGCTGTTGTCAGGCAGAATTTTGGGTGGTTTCATGCTTCACAAACAAACTTGTTAAATGTGTGCCCACCCGCTGTGTAATCCACAAAATATACTGGCAAAACTTTTATCATTTATCAATATATTTCAGCGCTTCTGCGCCATCTGGGTTACATTTTTTTTCCCCTCACCCGGCACTATCCTAAACTTAAAGAACGCTACTACCACTTGATCTTATACAAAAGGTCTTAAGTAAGTGCTTGTTTGGGGAGTAGCCTAGACGGGGGGGGGGGGGAAAAAAAAAAAAACCCCAGGGGCTTGGATTGGCGAAAGCTCGCCTGGCAGGGGAACGCCAAGGTCCCTGCGCATCATGGTTCTTGCGCATCGGTTCTACATTCCCCTCACCCGCCATTATCCCAAACTTTAAGAACGCTTACTAACTTAATTGTGAAGGCTTTGGGGACCGAGTCTGGACCCTGGGCGGTCATATACTGCCGACGCAGGAGAGGAATGTTTTGCGGGGGCCCCTACCTCGGTCCAGGTCTCAAAGGCCTACTATACACTCCTCCACCCCCTCCTCACCTACTCCTCTCCGAATTACCATCCGTGGGCATGGCGTCATCAGTCGGGAGTTAGCTCTAGGCACAGCAGCAGTGCCGTCGCTCCAAGCGAACAGCAGAGGCGGGCTGAAATGCTGAGCCTAGGCGCGATAAAAGGCACACGCCCAAGAGCTAATTACAGGGCATTCCACATCATAAAAGTGTTGCTTAACTTGTAGCCACCCTGCTGTGTATGTAATCCACAAAAATATACTTGAAAACTTTTACCATTAGGGATATTATTCAGCGCTTATTGACGCATCTGTTTACATCCCTCACCCCGCCATAGCACTAAATTATTAAGAACGCTACTACCTGATCTTATAACAAAAGGTTTAGAAGAGTGTGCTGTGTGGGAAAGTAGCCTATAGAAACAGGGGTGGATTGGCGAAAGCTCGCCTGCAGCGGAGCGCCAGCTCATCCCAAGATCCAACTAACCTAAGTTTTTTTAACTGCGCCAGCACCTTTTTAAATCTACTACTAGTCAATGCCTCCATACAGGTCGTCCCCTTATCAAACGAGCTGTTGTCAGGCAGAATTTCGGGTTGTGTTCACCAGATACATAGTGACGCGGCCCATATGTCGCCGCCATGCTGGAGACCTGAAATGTTGCAATCATAGCAGCGCAAGATGGATGCCCCCTATGTCGCCTTAATCATGGAACCATTTTCGTAAAAACTACATTAAAAAATAGTAACCACGAGGTATTCCATTATTTCCTAGGTGGAAATATTCCAACGACCCGGCCTACCTGCTTTGAAAATTAAAATTTTTTCAAAGAGAAAACGCTTATGGCCCCCAGGCCCCATTTGGGTGGGGAGGAGACGAGAGGACAGGGGGCTTGGACAGGCGAGAAGCTAGTCTTATATGGCAGTGGGACCGCCAGCTCCATCCCAAGGTTAGGCAGCTCAGAGGGAATACCATTGCATGGTTTTTGCCCCTGCTGTTCCTGGTCCATTTGCCTCACGATCCTCCACGCGTCCACCAATGTATAAGGTCAACTCTATATCCCCAGACGCTGGAGCACAGAGGAACAGGCAGCCACATTTCATCCCCTTATCAAAACGGAGATGTGGCAGGCAGAATTTTAAGGGTTTCACCGGATACATGTGGAAATGCGGCCCCATCTGTCGCTGGAGACCTGAAGTTGCAATCATAGCAGCGCCAAATGCATTGCCCCATAATGCGCTCTTAATCATGGAAGTCGTCTCCATGGCTGCCTCCACAATGTCGTCCCCTATTCAAAAGAAGCTGTGTCAGCCTCATTTCCGCGGTGTTTCACCAGATTATGTTATGAACTTGGTCCACTATGTCGCCCACCATGCTGTGTTTATCGACTAAATATAACGTCAACCTTTTGTTACATAGAAATCATTTCACTCCTTTGGTGAAAATAAGTCCATTAGGGTATGTCGCCATGGACACTCTCAGCCTGCCACTGCTGCCGTGCTGCCTCGGCATGCCGTTCCCCTTATAGTGTCAGGGGGTCAATTATTGGATGTTTTAGATGCTATCTAGCCTCATTCGGCACTCTGTTATGGCCAGGCTGTTGCCCATAATTTTGGAATAATGGTGCGATATTTTAAGCAGCCTCAGAGGCATCAATGCATTGATTTGCCCCTGCTGTTCCTGCCCATTTCCGTGGTGTTTCCATCCTTTTCCGAGGTTCCAAGGTGTTTGGCCAAGCTTCCCTGTGCCAGAGCATTGGCCCATGGAAAAATGATCGAGTCTCAATTGACTCAATGGGGCTCGTTATTCGAGACGACCCTCGAGCATCGGGGAAAAGTTGCTGAAATAAGAGTATCCCAGCCATTTAGTGCTTCGTAATCTCTAGGTTTACCAGTTTCATTCCTAAACACCTTTAACCTATTAAACACCTGAACACACCTTAAAAATGATAGCGGGCACAAGAAAAAAAAATTTTGCTGCACAAACCAGCACAAACGTGAGCACTAACATTTGAACCAGTTTTGTTGGATTGGATAATGTGGGGGGGCTGCTTGAACTTTTGACCTTTAATGTTTTGTTCTATTCAAAACAAAAGCAGCACAAACAAAAACTGTGAAACAGCACAAACCAGCACCACAAGGTGTTGCAGAATTTTCGGCACCAGTTTGGTTTTGGTTTAGGCCAATGTGGGGGGCGGTTGACCATGATGGACCTCTGGAAACTGTCATTCGATAGTCCTTTAAAAACAATAGCGGCACAAACAAAAATTTTATGCTGCCACAAACCAGCACAAACGTAGCACAATTGTTTTCACCAATTTTGTTTGATTTGAAACAAGGGGGAGGGCCAACTTCAACTTCACTCAGGTAGTTGCCGGGGCCATCCAGATCCAGCTATAACCCAATAGCATTCATAACAGCCATAGTTACGCCCTCCTTAAGTCCTTTAGCCGCTACATTTATATTGATTCTAGTTTGTTTATATATATCTATATATATATAATATATATATATGTATAGTCTATCTGGGAGAGAGAAAATTATGATAAACACTGAAAGCACTGAAACCACTAAAACTTTATGTTTTTTTCTCATTATTTCATTTGTGCCCCTAAATTTTGCCATTATTGATATAGGAGGACAAACCTGTATCAAAGCTTCCATCCTAAGAGTCTCCATGATATCATCAATATTCTCTATCGACCACTTTGTAGAGATCTAGCCTACATGGTTATGATCTGATGTTGTTTGGAGTTGACATTATTTATGTTATCTGTAGTGTGTGTAGTGTGTGTAGTGTGTCTCGCAGTGTGGTAGTGTGTGCAGTTGTTGTTAGTGTGTGTAGTTGTCTGTGTCTGAGCTCTGCTGCTGGGGATGAGCTGCTCTACAAGACCTCAGTGCTGCTGAGACGCTGTATCTAAAATGCTGTTTATAGAGAGGTCAACCATACAGCAACCATAACTGCTGTATCTAAGCAGCCAGAAGAGGTATTACCATACATAGAGTTTGCCGCTGTATCTAAGCTGCCATTATAGAGCCCGCCAGGATACCTACCATACATAGACTTAATGCTGTATCTAAGCTGCCATTACCGAGGATCAGTAGGTACTATAAATAAAACTGAGATAATGGAAGTTATTGTTAGTCTCAAAAACCTCAAGGTGGACACTTTGAGACATTTTTATGTCAAAAAATCTCAGGAAAACTAATGATAAATAAACCCCCCCAATGTATCCTAAGAGGGCCTGTTATAGAGGTACAGATAATCCTGCAGCAGATGTAGGGTATAAGGATGACAAACCCTACATGCTGCCTTATAACGAGGCGCCAGGAGTTAGCCGTAGAGTAAGAGATAATCCCGTTACAACCCTTATCCTGGAGATCCCGGGGTAGTGCTGAGACGTTTTGGTGGACGTCTCCATTTTATGTCAACGGGGCGTGGAGGACACATTATTTTCATTTGTGACCCCAAATTTTGCATTATTGATATAGTAGACAAACTGTATCAAAGCTTCCATCCTAAGAGTCTCCATGATATCATCAATATTCTCTATCTACACTTGTAGATATCTAGCCTACATGGTTATGATCTGATGTATTTGAGTTGCCATTATTTATGTATCTGTAGTGTGTGTAGTGTGTGTAGTGTCTGCAGTGTGTAGTGTGTGCAGTGTGTAGTGTGTGTAGTGTCTGTGTCTGAGCTCTGCTGCTGGGGATGAGCTGCTCTACAAGACCTCAGTGCTGCTGAGACGCTGTATCTAAAATGCTGTTATAGAGAGGTCAACCATACATGCAACCATAACTGCTGTATCTAAGCAGCCATTATAGAGGTATCTACCATACATAGAGTTTGCCGCTGTATCTAAGCTGCCATTATAGAGATACCTACCATACATAGACTTAAATGCTGTATCTAAGCTGCCATTACGAGGAATCATGTATGTACTATAAATAAAACTGAGATAATGGAAGTTATTTAGTCTCAAAAACCCTCAATGTGACAACTTTGAGACATTTTTATGTCAAAAAATCTCAGGAAAACTAATGATAAATAACCCCCAATGTATCTAAGCTGCTGTTATAGAGGTACAGATAATCTGCAGCAGATTGGTATAAGGGATGACAAACCCTACCTGCTGCTATAAGAGGCGCCAGGACGTAGAGTAATCCCGTTACACCCTTCATCCTGGAGATCCCGGGGTCAGTGCTGAGACTTTTGGTGAGACGTCTCCATTTATGTCACCGGGGCGTGGAGGAAGAGGATCTCCATACAAACCACAGAGATAACACAGCGCAACGTGACTGGCGAGGACACAGCGAGTGACGGATGTAGCAGAGCCGCTTGTGTTATACAGCAGAACTAATAATGTATCCCATTGGCTTATATTTCTGAAGTTTACTGCGCCACTTTTGCAGAAATAGTTGTTGCCTCTCATTGTAGACACATTGGCCACTGAGCTGCGCCAGGATGAGATGATCATGAATAAAGCTGAGGGTCTGCTACAGTGTTTCAGTGTGGAGTTCACCTGGGAGATGTATCAGATGTAGAAAGAATGTTTCTTTTCACTAGAAGTAAGTGCAGAGAATGTATCGCAGTGTAGATCTGCTCCATGTGCAACAATATATAGGCAGTAGAGATGAGCGAACATGCTCGTCCGAGCTTGATGCTCGTTCGAGTATTAAGGTACTCGAGACGGCTCGTTGCTCGGACGAGTATTTCCCCTGCTCGAGATCGAGCATTTAATTAAAAAAACACAGTGAAGAACAATGAAGAATAGAATAAAAACAGTGAACACAGTGAACACAGGATCATTTAAGTGAAAAACACAGTGAAAAACACAGTGAAGAATAGATTACAGATGTTCGGCACATCTGCTTACTTGTCGGAAGATACGCGCGGAACGGTGCGAACAAAATAGCATGTGAAGAACAATATATATGTGTGAAGAACACATTGAAGAACACGGGGAGCAGGACAGAGACAACGGGGAGAAGCACAGAGACACCGGGGAGCAGCACAGAGACACCGGGGAGCAGCACGGAGACATCGGGCAGCGGCAGCACAGAGACATGGGGCAGCGGCAGCACAGAGACATGGGGCAGGGAGACATGGGGCACGGAGACATGGGCACGGAGAGCAGCGGGGCACGGAGACATGGGGCACGGAGACATGGACACGGAGAGCAGCGGGGCACGGAGAGCAGCGGGGCACGGAGAGCAGCGGGGCACGGAGACATGGGGCACGGAGACATGGGGCACGGAGACATGGGCACGGAGAGCAGCGGGGCACGGAGAGCAGCGGGGCACGGAGAGCTCACCCTTCCTCAAAACCAAGTCGCCGCACAGTGATATCTGGCGCACAGCGCTGTATTCCGCGGAAAGATAAACATGTCCTCATCGTCTCCCGTCCTCACTGATGGTAACGTGCCGCACTGTGTGCTGCACTGCCGTATATACGTGCCCCAGACGTCGTTGAATATATGCCTTAATATGTGCCACATTAGGCAATTATGATGGATGTCATCGTATCGTCAATTTTTCCCCAATAAACGGATCACAAAATAAAAAGGCAATAAGCGAGAAAAGTGTGCTCTTAGATAGTTCCGGATAGAGAGGGTTCAAACATAAAGTATCTAGTTGAGCTGATTCCTTATCAAAGTGTGTGTAGTAACCGTAAAAAGTCAGTACTATCCATTATCTGGGAGGGAGCGCAGCTCCTTTGTGCAGTAAACTTCTCCCCGTCAGCCTGATGGCTAAGAGACTGAGGGGGGGCTCAACACTTCAGGGGCTGTTCTCTGGCTCCCTGACACATATAACCTCACTTCTTTTTTCCCTATGAAGAAGAGAGTCTCCTCTTTTAATAGAATCTTGTGCTTCTAATGCCAGGAAACCAGAGTTTTTTACTGTTAAATTGCCGTCAGGAGTGATTTTTTATAATAAAAATCCAGACCCCAAATTCTCACTTTCTCAACTTTAAACCTTAAGATCTCCGGTTCCTCGACACCTAAAAAAACAATTTTATATTTATTTTGAAAGGAGAGATTCTCTTCTTTCAATGGGCCCTGGCAATTGCCCCACTTTGCCTACCCATAACGCCGCCCTGATTGTAGTGATGGCGCGTGTGAGTAGGGGGTATCTAAGCTGCTCTTATTGATGTAAATCCATCATACATGTGTCAACCCCCTGCCAATACTAGGTAGTTGTGAATAGCGGCCTCGCCAGGTCGGAGCTGACAGGGAGTCTGAAACCCTCATGAGGCTCTAGAACCTGGTCATTAATGTACTAGCACGCCTGTAGATCCTGCCTGAGCCAGCTCTTCACCTGGATAGGGCGCTTCTCGCGACTACCCAGCCTGCCTATTAGAGATGCGCGATCACTAAAATGCTCGAGTGCTCGTTATCGCGACGAACTTTTTCCAGATTCTCGATGCTCGTCTCGAATATGCGCCCCATTGAAGTCATGGGAGACTCGAGCATTTTCAACAGGACCATGGTTCGGGAATAAGAAGTGTTTATATTATTGAAAAGAATGTCCTTTTCCTGATAAGTTAGCAGATGTATGCAACATCTGCAATCATTCTCACTTTTCCCGCGCGTATGTATCTCCCGAGCAGATTTGCAGAATGTGAGAACAGTTAAGAATAGGAATCACTTTAATGAAAAACACAGTGAGAATAGCATAAACACAGTGAACACGATCATTTTAAGTGAAAAACACAGTGAAGAATGATTACAGATGTTTCTGCCACATCTGCTTAGCTTGTCGGGATATACGCTGTCCCGGCCCCCGCTGCTCTCCGTGCCCCCGCTGTCCCGTGCCCCTGTCTCCGTCCCCATGTCTCCGTGCCCATGCCCGTGCCCCGCTTCTCTCCCGTGCCCCCGCTGCTCTCCGTGCCCCTCTTCTCTCCGTGCCCCTTTCTCCGTGCCCCATGTCTCTCTCCTGCCACTGTCTCACGGCCCCGCTGCTCTCCCGTGCCCCCGTGCACCGCTCTCGAATAACGAGCACTCGAGCATTTTAGTGCTCGCTCATCTCTAATAGGCAGGCTGGTAGTCGCGAAGAGCGCCCTCTCCAGGTTAAGAGCTGCTCAGGCAGGATCTACAGCTGCTATTACATAATGACCAGGTTCTAGAGCCTTCATTGAGGGTTCTCGACTCCCCTGTCAGCTCCTGACCTGGAGAGGCCGCTATTCACAACTACCTATGTATTGGCAGGGGTGTTGCACATGTATGATGGATACCTCAATAAGAGCAGCTTAGATACCCCTACTCACACGGCCATAACTACAATCAGGGTCGGCGTTATGGGTAGGCAAAGTGGGCAATTGCCCAGGGCCCCTTGAAAGAAGAGAATCTCTCCTTTCAAATAAATCTAAAATTGTGTTTTTTAGGTGTCGAGGAACCGGAGATCTTCAGGTTTAAAGTGAGAATTTGGGGTGCGATTTTTATTTATAAAAAATCACTCCTGACGGCAATTTAACAGTTAAAATCTCTGTTTTCCTGACACTTAGAAGCACAAGATTCTTATTAAAGAGGAGACTCTCTTCTTTCATAGGGAAAAAGAAGTGAGGTTCTATGTGTCAGGGAGCCAGAGATACAGCCCCCTGAAGTGTAGCCCCCCCTCCAGTCTCTTAGCCATCAGGCTGCAGGGAGAAGTTACTGCACACAGGAGCTGCTGCTCCTCACAGATAATGGAAGTACTGACTTTTTACGTTACTAAATTTTGATAAGGAATAATATCAACTAATATTTATGTTTTTAACCCTCTCCTATCCGGAACTATCTAAGAGCACACTTTCTCTCTTATTGCCTTTTATTTTGTGATCGTTTATTGGGGAAAAATTGACTGATACGATGAACATTCCATCCTCATTGCCTAATGTGGCTACATATTAAGGCTATATTCACACGAACGTATGGGGCACGTATATACGGTGCATTGCAGCACACGTGCGGCACCGTACCATTCAGTAGACGGGAGAAGATAGGACATGTCTTATCTTTCCGCGGAATACAGCGCTGTGCGCCATATATCACTGTGGAGAGGGGCAGGGGGTGAGCAGCGCCGGTGCCGACGTGTGTCCGCCGTACTACTGTATAGCGAGCACACATCGTGTGAATGCAGTCTAATGCCGCGACCCAGAACATGTCCATAAAGTTATATGTAACACCAACACCACTCACATGTTCCTGAATAAAGTTTTTATTTCCCACCATCCTCCATTATTTACACCCATGTTATGACGTTCTTATGTAGCACAGTATCATCCATGGACGTCTCTTTGGATTGTATGGGTGGGAGTGGAGTCTCCTGTATTGCCCCTCAGTCTCCTCCAAGGGGTGGTAGAATCTTAGGTCCTCCCACAGCTCCATTGTTCTCCGCAGCCTCCCCTACTGGACCATATACTGACCACTGATACTTGTATACAGGATGATGTATTGAGGACATGTGTATCTATTTGCAACTGCCCATGCAGGGGATTTGGAGCTCTGTGTCAGTTTTTTTAGAGGTGTCCTCATATGATAGTGTTGATACTTAAATAATATCAGTGGAACCTATAATTTGTGGTCAGACATGATAATTGCTACGGTGTCGGCTCCTTGTTGTTCTTCATGTTACATAATTCATAGGGGCTTATTTACTAAGAGTCCGCGGACGCACTATCGTAGGACTATCCGTTGTTTTTGGGTTTTGCGCTGCCGGGACAGATATTTAGCAGGGGATTGTGGACCAGTTTTGGCGCATCGGCGCCGGCTTTCATACGATACAGATTGGGTGCAGGATTTAACTTTCAAATTGTGTCGCAAGCCCAAGCACTTACATGCACCGGGAAGAAGAAGGTGAACTCCTGGGACCTGAGCGGGGAAGCGACACATGCAGGATATCGGCCGCACGATCTAAGTGAATCGTGGCAAATGGGCATTATCGTCAGACAATGCAATTTCTGTGAACTCATCCGGACGGGTAAGTAAATGTGCCCTATAGTCTGAGACCCGGATGATGTGACGTCAGGGACCGTGCAGTGCGGTGACATCTGCGCAGAGTTGTTCTTGGTTTATGAAAAGATTTCCAGTGTGACGGATGCACAGATGTTTCTGGATGTAGCGCTGCCCAGATAATTTGTGGGAGTTTGAAATGGAGTAGTATGGTCAGGGGTGCACCAGCCGTGAGGCGAGTTGAGCCACTTGCCTCAGGCAGCACCACCCGTAGCAAGATTAGGGGCAGCGTCAGGGGCAAGGAATCAAATCTGCTTACAGGTGTTAACCCTTTAAATGGGTCGACTTACCCACTGATAACATCCGCAATCAGTGCCATCAGAGATTGTGTTGAAATGGGGGGGGGGGGGGCTGAACCTGTGATTCCGATTGTGGTTTGGGTCCGTTCATCACTACTCTACACGCGAATAATAGGAAAGCTATGTATGTGCACTATGTAAGTAAGGATATTTTATGGAGGCACCAGAATTGTGTATTACATGGGCATAGTATGTATGCACTAGGTAGAAGTGGTGTATAAAAACATTGCAGTATTCTTGAAGTGAACCTGTATAATATCTTGTGTTATATTTGGTTCTGTCCTCTATGCAGACTCCTCCCTGCAGGAAGAGATAGAACAGTCTAGTCCCATGAGATGCTGTGGGGTAGAACCATACAGGCACAGCACGACACAGCACAGCAGGCACAGCATAGCAGGGACAGCACAGCACAGCAGGCACAGCATAGGAGGAACAGCACAGCAGGCACAGCATAGCAGGGACAGCACAGCAGGGTCAGCATAGCATAGCAAGAATGGCATGGTACAGGAGGCACAGCACAGCAGGCACAGCATAGCAGGGACAGCACAGCAGGCACAGCACAGGAGGCACAGCACAGCAGGCACAGCGCAGCACAGCAGGCACAGCACAGCAGGCACAGGACAGCAGGCACAGGACAGCAGGCACAGCACAGCCCAGGAGGCACAGCTTGTGTTATATGGTGTTTGGTGTATGTATTCTGGTGTTGTAAGGTAGGTATGGTGTATGTATGTATGGATATGTATGTGTGATGTGTATGTATGTATGATGCCAATCTACAAGGCATCTGTACACCCCGTTACACAATACAACTTTTTACGGTGTTGCCTGTGAACTCAGGAGGGACTGTCAATAGACTTGGTTTTGAGCCCAAATCTTCACCCAATAAGCTTTCCATAAACCCACTTATTACCCACCAAACTAAGCCATTGTTCTGTGATGCTGTGGCATTGGAGCTGAGATGTGATTGGTTGCTATTCTTGCCACAGGCCATTAATATGGCTGTGTGATTGTTACTATAGGCATGATATATAGCACTTATGTGAGGTAAGATGGAGATAGGGGGTTTTTATCGACTGTCTGAGGTAACTGTTCCAGTTGCCCTTGGAATCAGAGACAAGCTGTAATTTTATAACACCGCTGTGCCACTTAACTGCGGAGCTCTCTGACAAGAGC
The DNA here is from genome assembly GCA_019512145.1 of Engystomops pustulosus. NCBI lineage: Eukaryota > Metazoa > Chordata > Amphibia > Anura > Leptodactylidae > Engystomops > Engystomops pustulosus. The sequence goes on from WNYA01000401.1 coordinate 131,757, forward strand.
ACCGTCACTGAAAGAGACTGCGCCGCCGACAGGCAGACCGTTCACTGAGATGACGAGACTACCACCGACAGGCAGACCGTCACTGTAGAGCCTAGGACTGCCGTCCGACAGGTACAGGTACCTGTCACTGATAAGAGGACCAGTCTGAGACCACTCTGTAGATACATATATAAAATTTTTCCTGATATTCTCAATTTGTGTTGTAGATCTTAGAGCTGTTATTTCTCTAGACTAACAAGCTAGTCCTTCATATTTTACATCCTGCAGGAATGGCCAACAGTCTACTAGGCCTGATGCACAGGACCATATGGGGGGGGGGGTGGTTATGGCCCAGACGAGCACATGGATATGTTAATGAGACCTTAAAGGAAGATTATCAGCAGTAGAAGACACGGATAGGTTGGATTCAGGAGCAATTCAGTTGCCGCATTATGAATGTTTTTAGTTGTCGTTGTCCCTGTTGTCATTGCTGTTGTTCCTGTTGCTGTTTGCGGCACTTCTGTTTTAAATGTTGCTGTTGTCATTGCTGTTTTCGCTGTTGTTGATGTTTTAATCTCTGTTGGTTCTGCTGTTGTTATTCTTGGGGTTGTTGCTTCTGTCGTCATTGCTGCTGTTGTTTCCATTGTTGCTGCTATCATTTCTGTTGTTTCTATGAGCATTTCTGTTGTTGCTTCCATTGTTCCTGTTACAATTTCTGTTGTTCCTGTTGTCATTTCTGTTGTTCCTGTTACAATTTCTGTTGTTCCTGTTAACATTTCTGTTGTTTCTATGATCATTTCTGTTGTTGCTTCTGTTGTTCCTGTTATCATTTCTGTTGTTGCTTCTGTTGTTCCTGTTATCATTTCTGTTGTTCCTGTTATCATTTCTGTTGTTCCTGGTATCATTTCTGTTGTTGCTTCTGTTGCCGCTGTTATTGTGCTGCCATTACTGCAGATAAATACAACTTCGGCTGTTACTCCTCTAACAGTTTGGGTCCAGCTACCAATATCACAGAGGGACTTAGTTGAACATCCCCGAATCGCTGTGGAGACTAGACCTGTAGAGATACATATAGGGTAAGAATTTTTTTAGTTCCAGTCCGTACAGGGCGGCTCGTGGTCCCCTTTCTGCCAATCACAGGAGTCCCAGGAGTCCCAGCAGAATCTTATAGATTCATCTTTTTAAAATTAGTTTAAAAATGATAAATACTTTTCTACCTGATATCTGTATGGTCTGGAGGAGACACATGACCTCCTCCCCGGTGCACTGTACGGTATCAGACGTGTTACACCAGGTGGAGTCAGTGGATATGCAGGACGGACACACCAGACCATTAAAGGCAAAGCTTTTTGTTGACACTAAAAAAAAGAAAGAAAGTTTTATTACATGTAGAACATTGAATATTCAACCTCTTGACATCTTGACAATGTTGATCCACCATAAGTCATTTGCATCAGATTGATCAGGGTCCCCAGTAACAATACTTCACCCTCAGCCACTTGTGGTGCCATAACCATAACGGGGATGGACATAGGAGCAGATGGCTCCATCCCTTGTACAGTGGTGGTGCCACGGTACTGCAGTTCACTACACAGACACAGCTGCCACGTAGTGGATGAAGCTCCATCACCATCAATCACCACCAATCTTGAAGATAGGACATAAGCATCAAAATGTGCCCAGGACCGGAAGCCTCATATACAAAGGTTTTCCCTGTGGAATTTCTAGATCACCTTTAATATGACTGGTCCTTACTCTTCTCCATCTTCATGATCCGAAAGTTTGGTCCTTGTCTCAAAGTTTAACTTGTTAATGTGACCACATTGACCATTTTGTGCCCTATGTAGTCCTTGTGATGGTCCTACTTTTTGATCATGAAGACCGAAATCTGAACTTACAAGGAGACAAGAGGATTTAAGTAGAAATTTTATAATAATGATCTATGCTTTAAGGAAATCTACCCTCCTGACCTTGGGAATCTTCTTATATTTGTTATCCATGGCCTTCTTCCTTCTAAAATAAACTTTTATAATGATGCCAATCCTGGAGGCTAATCCCAGAGCCCCTCCATGCTGCAGCTTCACAGGCTGTTACAATGAGCAGTGCAGGTCTCCCCTCTCCCTGCACCCCCTGCAGCTCATAGATTACACAAGAAGAGGGAGGAGGAAAAGGTTATTTTTAACGAAACTATATTTAGCAGGATATTATTATGACTAGTAGTGACAAGCAGCGCATCACATCCCAGCCACTAGGGGGCCCATTCTTCCTCATGGAGCTGCCCATATCTTACTGCAGCAGATTGGGACCATGTATATAACTAAACTGCTTTATCTAAGCTGTCATTACACAGATATCAACAGTAACATACATGGAGCACTGTATCTAAGCTGCTATCATAGAGTTATCTACCATACATTGCTGTATCTAAGCTAATCTTACAGAGGAATCTACCATTCATAGAGCTGAATTGCTGTGTCTAAGCTGCCATTATACAGGTATTTAGTGTACCATACATCGAGTTGACCCACTAACTTTGCATTGTAGAGGTATCTACTATACATAGAGCTGACCTGCTGTATCTAAGCTTCCATTATAGAGGTATCTACTATACATAGAGCTGACCTGCTGTATCTAAGCTTCCATTATAGAGGTATCTACTATATATAGAGCTGAGCTGCTGTATCTAAGCTGCCATTATAGAGGTATCTACCATACATAGAGCTGAGCTACTGTATCTAAGCTGCCATTATAGAGGTATCTACTGTACATAGAGCTGACCTGCAGAATCTAAGCTTCCATTATAGAGGTATCTACCATACATAGAGCTGAGCTTCTGTATCTAAGCTGCCATTATAGAGGTATCTACTATATATAGAGCTGAGCTGCTGTATCTAAGCTATTTATGTAGAGGAATTTACTATACATAGAGCTGAACTGTTGTATCTAAACTGCCACAATAGAGGAATCTATCATAAATAGAGAACATTAAAGGGGTTTTCCAACAAAACAAGTTAACCCCTATCCACAGGATCACAACAACAGGGGGGTCCGATGGGGTCCGAGGTATTACCCTTGGACCTTTGACTGCATCTAAGCTGCTATTGAGAGATATCCACCATAAATATCACTAAGCCGATGCGTCTAAGCTGCCATTACAGAAGGGCTCTATATAGTAATAGGAACTTGAGGGTCTGCTCTAACGCGTCCAGTTAAAGGGGGTGTTATCACGAGAAGTTTTCATCCCCGTCTATGGGAATGGTGGCCCAGAGTCAGAGTATATAGAGGTACATATTATACAGAGGTATAGATTCAGTGATTAATGGTCTATGGAACCAAAGTTCAGCTAAACCTGAAAATGTGGTTTGGATACCGAGCCTGAAACCCTACCAGTAACAACCACGATCGGTGGCAGCACAAATCGTGGGTTTTTCTCCGTTATCCATAGTGTAAATGGCGGCTCATTTCAATATCCCTGGTGGCTTGCCTGGTAGCATTTAAAGAGTTAACAACTGTGATCCATAACAATTTATTGGCAGAGCGGTTGAGCCAAACCCAGATCCAAACATCTGACTGAAGTTCAAGTTTGTGTTCGTTGACCCAAACTCATAAAATATAAGAGTGGGGGAACAAGAGGTGGGTCTACTGGAATGGGGGGAGAAGCGGTGGGTCTACTGGAGTGGGGGGACAAGCGGGGAGTCTAGTGGAGTGGGGGGACAAGCGGTGGGTCTACTGGAGTGGGGGGACAAGAAGTGGGTCTACTGGAGTGGGGGGACAAGCGGTTGGTCTACTGGAGTGGTAGACAAGCGGTGGGTCTACAGGACTGGGGGGACAAGAAGTGGATCTACTGGAGTGGGGGGACAAGCGGGGAGTCTACTGAAGTGGGGGGACAAACGGTGGGTCTAGTGGAGTGGGGGGACAAGTGGTGGGTCTACTGGAGTGGGGGGACAAGCAGTTGGTCTACTTTAGTGGGAGACAAGCGGGTATTCTACTGAAGTGGGGGGACAAGCAGGGGTCTAGTGTGAGTTGGGGGGACAAGTGGTGGGTTACTGGAGTAGGGGGACAAGCAGTGGGTCTACTGAGTGGGGGACAACGTTGGTCTACTGGGTGGAGACAAGCGGTGGGTCTACAGGACTGGGGGAAACAGTGGTCGTGGAGTGGGGGACAAGTGGTGGGTTTACTGGAGTGGGGGGACAAGCGGTGGGTCTAATGGAGTGGGGGGACAAGTGGTGGGTCTACTGGTGTGGGAGACAAGCGGTGGGTCTACTGGAGTGGGGGGACAAGCGGTGGGTCTAATGGAGTGGGGGAACAAGTGGTGAGTCTACTGGAGTGGGAGAAAAGCGGTGGGTCTACTGGAGTGGGGGGATAAGTGGTGGTTCTACTGGAGTGGGGGGACAAGCGGTGGGTCTAATGGAGTGGGGGGACAAGCGGTGTGTCTAGTGGAGTGGGGGGACAGTTGGTGATCCTACTGGAGTTGGAACACGGTGCTACTGGAGTGGGGGGACAAGTGGTGGGTCTACTGGAGTGGGGGGACAAGTGGTGAGTCTACTGGAGTGGGAGAAAAGCGGTGGGTCTACTGGAGTGGGGGGATAAGTGGTGGGTCTACTGGAGTGGGGGGACAAGCGGTGGGTCTAATGGAGTGGGGGGACAAGCGGTGTGTCTAGTGAAGTGGGGGGACAAGTGGTGAGTCTACTGGAGTGGGAGAAAAGCGGTGGGTCTACTGGAGTGGGGGGACAAGTGGTGGGTCTACTGGAGTGGGGGTGACTACTGGAGTGGGGGACGGTGGTCTACTGGAGTGGGGGACAAGCGGTGGGTCTACTGGAGTGGGGGGACAAGCGGTGGGTCTAATGGAGTAGGGGGACAAGCGGTGGGTCTAATGGAGTGGGGCAAAAGGTGGTCATAGTCTACAGGAATGGAGTAATAGTCTTTAGGAGTTGGGTCTTATTTTTGGGCGAATATTACTAAGATACTTTTATATCCTTTGTTAACACTGACTAAATATCATTTGAATTACTCGAAAGTCTCTTTAATTAGGGCTCATTGGGGTGTGAGCTGTAATTACCGCCATGATTACCGATATCTACCATCTATAGATGTGCGGACCATGTCTGTGTTTCCATGGTAGAAAAGTTGCATCGATGAGTCCTCAAATATTACTAACTTGCTAAAACCCTAGAAACCCCCTGGGCACCGATGCTCCATTGTTGGTCCAAGGGAAGCTGATGAGATGTCCTGAGATGTCCTGATGGACTGTAGGTGCTGGAGATAAGGAGACGTCAAACCTCATGGAGAGTCGTCACATCTAGGTCACCAGTTCCCTCTTTTATATTTTGGGACCAAAAACCAGTCTTTTGAAAACACATGACAAATCCTACCTGTTGCTATAAGAGGCGCCAGGACGTAGAGTAATCCCGTTACACCCTTCATCCTGGAGATCCCGGGATCAGTGCTGAGATTTGTGGTGAGAAGTACTGATTTATGTCACTGGGGCGTGGAGGAAGAGGATCTCCATACGAACAACAAAAAAGAAAACTAAGACAAACCACAGAGATAAGTCTTCGCAACGTGACTGATGGGAACAGAGCGAGTGACGGATGTAGGAGAGCTTCTTGTGTTATTCCGTAGAACTACAATATGTCCATTGATGAGACTTTGTATCGTAAAGTCTCAGTATGTGATACATAGAATTTATCTTAGGGCTGTACCATTCTACTGCGCAGATGCGACTATCCCCAGGGTTCCCATCATGTTTTGCCATATGTTGTAAGGACACATCAGGAGGATTCCGACATGTGCTTACAACGTATGGCACAGAGGTATCCAACTGTACGCCTACACAGTGCTATACCGGGGACCCCCATGCCCCCTGAATGCTCAGGAGGAGCGCACATTGTTGGCCAATCGCGGGGTGTTCCCACAGTGATGTCACTGTCCTAATATGGATAGTGACATCACCGGTTCCTATCCCCAGCAGATGCAATATGCTATAATTCTGAGTTAACCCATTAGATCCCGGAGACTTGGAGCTCTCTATCATTACACCTGAGCTCCGGTCACTATAACAATATATAGAAGTTAAATATTTTCCTTTAGCGCTGATGTTTTTGTTATAAACCTATTTCCATGTGACGCCGATTATTCTGTATCTATATTTATCATTTGTGGTGACACATGATGATTCCTGCGGTGACGGGTGGTGGTTGTTCTTTCATGATGAAAAGGTCTTAGTGTAGGATCTGTATGAGCAGCACAGTGACAGGGATCATAAAGCATCTGGTATATGACAGAACCAGTGGACCCCCACATCCCCCTGTACTGCAGATAGCACAGAGCAATCACTTTATGAAGTTATATGTGCACTGTGGGGCGGTATTACTCTGTATACACATGGCCCTATTTTCTGTAGTGTGCATAATTGTTTATTGGTGATCACTGTATAGGGGTATTATGTTGTGTATGATGGTACTATTTCAACATTTTTTGGTTGCTTTGAGAGAGCTATAATTATTAGGTTACTGTAGGTAACATCCCCACCAGGGCTGACAGCATGCAGGGGCAGCAGGAACTAGAACCTAAGCCAGCTGGCTACGATTGTGGTCAGGCCGCAGGTCTCACGGAACCCTTGCCCTGTTGTAGACCTCATCCGTACCCACCTGGGTCCGCAGTTCTGAAGCAGGAAGAGGAGGAGGCCAAGTGATTAGAACGTATCCCCCTGGGGCACTCCCGGGGTAGATGCATCTCCCCAGCAGAAGTTATTTCGGAAGCCGCTGATGGTAGTGTAGGCCAGGGACACTCACAGAGGAGCGGAGATATTTCCTGGTTCCTTTTGTCGGCAGACTCCAAAACCGCAGCGAATCGCAGGTTGGCGATAACTTCTTCCATTAGAGGCTAGCAGGGATGCCGAATGGCTGGCTGGAGAATAAGGAGCGCCAGTGGCCTGCAGGACCACAAGTGTGGTTGTATGTATAGAGGCAGTTGCCAAGTTACGTACAAGTTCTTTGGGTTTGTTCTTAAGTTGAATTTGTATGTAAGTTGGAACTGTATATTTTATAATTGTAGCTCCAGACAAAAACATTTTTTGCTGTAATGGGACCAAGGATTATCAATAAAGCTTCATTACAGACACCTTACAGCTGATCATTGTAGTCTGGGACTATAGTAACATCCAGAGAGGTCACCAGAGGTCACAGGGGGCAGAGGGGTCATCTGTAAGTCAGGTGTCCTTATGTAGGGGAATGCCTGTACTCCGACCTTTGTAATTTTTTTAATATTTTAATCTACAGCTCAATGGGGAAATTCCGATCACTTTTTAACTCTGTTTATTCGGCAGGTGAAGCATCGAATAAAAAATCATTTGGACAATTAAGTTTTTGTTTTGCATTTTATGAATCTTTAATTTTTTTTTCAATTCTATTTTAGAAACTTTTTTTCAATTTTTTTTTCTCCCCATGTGGGTTCCAAAATACAAACACTAGATGAAGGGCGGCACGGTAGCTGAGTGGGTTCCTGGGTTCAAATCCCACCCAGGTCAACATCTGCAAAGAATTTGTATGTTTTCTCCGTGTTTGAGTGGGTTTCCCCAGGTCCTCCGGTTTCCTCCCACACTCCAAAACATACTGTTAGGTAGATTAGTTTGTGAGCCCCATTGGGGACAGGGACCAATTTGATATGCTCTGTGCTACGCTGCGTAACCTGTAGGCACTATATAAAGAATTATTATTATTATTATAATAAACAATTTATTGCTTATGAAATTATTGTGACTCATTACAAACCAATGAGATGACAGCAGAGATAATCACAAGGTTTAACCAGACCACAGACATCATCAGTTATCATATGATTGTGACTCACCTACCTCTGCCCAAAATCTACCATGACAGCCACCAGGCCAAACCAATGAAAATATGACTACTTCCTGTTCCCATGCAGTCACATGATATGTCATGTGATTTCTCTCAGTCAATTTTAATAATTTAGTATCGTTGTGATGTTCCAGGCTTGGAAATCCTGTGAAATCTTTATAGCGTTTTGGACTTCGACAGATGTGAAGGCCCCAGACACGTCTACATTTGTCCTTCTTCTAGAGGTAGATGTTCTGGGGGATTGCATCTAGTAGCCTTAGTAGACACATATGTCTAAGGTGAGTCGATGTACAGCAGGGTCCAAAGACCCCCACATAAAGTAGTCCCACTCTAGTCGGGCAGGTTCCTACTGAGCGTGCATTTTTAAAACTATGCGGAGTCCGACCTGGCATAGTTTTTTTTTCACAAAAACTTGCAAAGGTTTTTTGAAAGTACACAGGCATACCCACATGGAGGTCGCATTGCCCACAAAACTATCACATTTTCTTGAGAGGCGCTAGATTGTGATTATTTTAGTGCAGAAATAAATGCCCCCCTGTATAGCTAAGATGAGGCCACACCCACCGGTTAGTAAAAACCCCCATGACGCCTGCATATATCTGCATATGATATGGAATACTACTGTACATTCATAAAGAGAACACAATAAGACCAATTAGTTTTTACATTTTATTCCACTTTTTTCCATTTCCATTTCCAATGTTGCTACTTCTTTCTTGTAGGAAATGCAAAAAGCATGAAGATTGTAGTCCGCCCGTCTGCTCAGTCCTCGTGTACTCAAGTCTTTTCTAAAGTAAAACTTTTATCAGGAACAACATCATCAATGTGGATAAGTAGAAGCTTTCCTGGAGGCCAATGCACCCGCTGCTACAGTAGGTTTTCACCACCACATTTAGGCTCCCATAGGTGCTCTGCTGGGTGCCCAGTATATTACACACGCTAGGGGTAGCGCAGCCACGGATGGCATTGGTCACAGTTGCAGATCCTGAAGAATACAAAAAGAATTTTTTTTTAAAAAAACCCAACTATATATACCGTTAATGTAGTTCTTTAGGAGTTTTTATTAGGACAAATCTTTTAAAGATTTTTGACGGTCTAGAAAACACTGTAATTTTTTTGGAGTGCAGTCTCCAGGTTATTTGTGGTTTGCATTTTTTTCATGCGATGAAGGTCTCTGGGGTGTTTGCCCAGTTCAGCTCCCAAGCAGACCCAAACTTTCATAACATGCCAAGTGGGAAAGGAAATCTACCATCAAAATGAAGTATGACCCATCAATCCATCATGACTGTGTTAATTGTCTTATATTTATTATCCATGTCCACCTTTCTTTTAAAATCAACATTTAAAATGATGCTAATGAGCCTGAGGGGCAACTCTAGCCTCTTTGTGATTTGGATTTATAGACTCTTACACTGTCTCACCCTCCCATAGCTTTCTCATTTCCTCCACTTACTGCTGTAATATCAGTGATGAGGGAGGGGGGGGGGGGGAATTTGGCGTCAGGTGTAACAGCGTGAAAAGCTGAATCATAGATCCAGATCATTAGCATAATTGTAAAAGTTGATTTTCAATGGAAGGAGACCATGGATAAGAAATATAAAAAGTCACGGTGCCTGAATCTAGTGGTAAGTGTCCCAAATTATTCGATAACCGCGGACTCCTTCCTTCTAAAATAACATGTTACAATTATGTTAATGAGCCAGGAGGGCACTATGGGGTGTAGTCTCTATACTCTGGCTTCACCAGATGTTATGATGACTCCCCCTCTCGCACCTTGGCTGGGTGAGTTGTGTTTTATGTGATAAATTGTGAGGCTCCCTAGTGTAAGTGCACCTCCTGAGTCGTCATGCAGCCAGTGAAACCACTGCACGGACAGGCTTTGGTAACGCCCCCAGGAGCCCTTCTGATTCATTAGCATAACTGCAAAACTTGATTTTAAAAGGAAGGAGACCATAAATAATAAATATAAGAAGATACAACAGTCACGGTAATTGGATCGATGAATAAGTGTCCCTGGTTTATCATGATTTATTTTAGTCGTAAATTTCCTTTAAGGTAAGGACTAAACCAACATATTATTACCTGTTAAGGATGTAGACAGACGCCCACACATGGTCTCATCCCCGTGACATTGTAAGGTATCACCAGTGTAGCAATAGTCTGTGGTGTCCGTGGAGCAGGTCCGGCATGTCAGTCCATTCCCCTGAGAACTTGTGGCTGGCACTGGATACATGAAGAAAACATGGCGGATCTCTTTCTTATTATTGTAAGAACATGTAGTTACACAATCATGAAGGTATCACCACCATGTGGTGCTATGGGGCCACCATTATTTACATTATATGTAGTCACTCACACGTTGGGCTTGTTGAGCTACAGCTGTCAGTGTTACAGCAAGTAGTGGAGATCCTGACGTATCCACCTTGAAATGTCAGACTCCCGGTGATATTGCACTGGTTAACGGGGGCGCATCCTCGAGACAAAGTTAAAGATTGGTTTGATGAGCCTGTAAATGAGAATAACATACAGATTAGTGAGGGATAGAAAAATTCTGGCCTATAGCCAGGTCAAAATAAATATGGGTCCAACTTCCAAGATCAATCCCACTGATCCAGGGATCAGATAGGTTTCTGTATAAACTCAACGTTACCCACATTCCTGCTACTACAACCTGCCCCAATGGATGATCCTGTGGTGCAGTTCCTGGTCTCAGATTATGCTCTTGCACCAGTGGACAGGAATGTTATGCGGTAAACGCCTCAGACTTATTAATATCCATGAAAAATGTTACAGTTAAAGAAAAATAGAATCCATGGAGCTCACCAGTTCCAAGGGGCAAACAAAAGTTATAGGTAAATTTTGTTATAGCCAAGGGAGACAGTTTCGGGCAGGGTGGAGAACAAAGAGAGTCGGCTTCACACGGTAGCAGGAACTTGCCATAGGCATCATATGATATGATAAATTGTTCCAAGTGCCCACTAAACTATTCACAATGTCCCTGGGAGCATTTATTAGGAAAGCCCCAGGATGGAGGCCTGGAAGGGGATACAGCACAGAGGCTTTAGATAAGCCAGAAGGGCTACTGATATTCAGTCCTGCAGGATCTAGTGTGGGGCCTACTCTGCGTAGACCTAAATAGAAGAGTCAGAGAAGATATAGAGCACTCTAGCTCAGGTACATGGAGTAGTGCATCATCCAGGCCTCAGTGTCTACAGTGTCTAGATCTAGATCTGATCTAGAGTCAAAAATAGATATAGTGCACACTGGTGCAAGAACGTGGAATGGTGCATCGTCCACGCCTCAGGGTCTACAGTGTCTAGTCTAGAGTCAAGAATAGATATAGAGCACACTGCCAAAGGAGTTGTGCATCACCCAGGGCTCAGGGTCTAGCTTGAGGCCTACAGGAACCTAGACCTAATTAGAAGAGTCACAGAAGATACATATCACACGAGTGCAGGTACATGGAGTATCGCAGGTACATGGTCATGGCCATGGTACATGGGTCTACAGTGTCTAGATCTAGAAAGAAGAGTCAAGAGAAGATATAGAGCACGCTCCCACCGGAACATGGAGTAGTGCATCATTCAGGCCTCAGGGCTAAGTGTGAGGCCTACAGGCCCTAGACCAAGATAGAAGAGTCAGAGAAGATATAGAGCATACTAGCGCAGATACATGGAGTAGTTCATCATTCAGGCCTCAGGGTCTACAGTGTCTTGACCTAGATAGAATAGTCAAGAGAAGATATAGAGCACGCTGCCACCAAACATGGAATGGTATATCATTCAGGCCTCAGAGCGAAGTGTGAGGCCTCCTGTCCCCAGACCTAGACAGAAGAGTCAGAGCAGTCAATATATGAAGCACACAAGCACAGGTATATGGATTATTACATCATCTAGGCCTTAGCCTAGGTCTAGGTCTAGGTTGCGACCAATAGTATCTAGACCTAGATAGAAGAGTCAAGGGAAGATTCAGTGCACACCATAGCAGATACATGGAGTAATACATCAATCAGGCCTCATTGTAGCCAGAGACTATAAAGAGAATTTGAGTTTGGTAGGAGGAGGCCAAACATAGATTTTGCATAGTGACCTATGATCCTCCCGCTAAAACTATGCCCTAATCCCTAGCCATGCAGAATAGGTATGTGACTTACCTACTGTGGTCACACTGAGCGCGGTCGCGCAGGAGCTCCCGGATGAGCAGGTCTCACTACTTCCTGTGCACTGAGCACCATTAAAATCTATGCACTTAGTGCATGACAGAGACAATCCTGGAAGACACAGAATAATGGGGTTCATGCCATGAAGAAGATGCAGTGCTGAGATCCCTTGAAGATGTCACTGCTGGTGTAAATGTAAGCAAATGTTCAAATTTGAATAGTGTGATTTTCTTTTTTACATGTGCACTTACAGATCTCCAAATCCCCTGAACAGACAAAAGGATCAACAATTAAGTTGTAGTTTAACCACAGTTACCACTAGGTGGAGCTCAAGTGCTTGTTGTATACAATTAAAAAAAAATAAATAAAAAATCCTGTCCCTTATTTGGTTAACGATAAATACATCTGTTCGTTAAAAGAAATCCATCATAAAATATTCATTATGATAAACCAGGGGCTCTTACTCATAGACCCATAGATGCATAGATCTTCTTATATTTGTTATTCATGGCCTCCTTCCTTTTAAAATCAACATGTATTATGCTAATGAGCCAAAAGGGCTCTGAGGGATATAACAGAGACCCTCTATGCTGCAGCTTCCCAGTCTGTTATACTGAGCGTGAGCACTTCCCTGCTCTTACTGTGTGATATTATAGCATTCAGAGGGAGGAGGAAGGGCAGAGTGAGTAGGAGGAGCTCCTCCTGTGAAGCCAGGGGCTCTTGTAACACCACCAGAACCTTTCTGGCTCATTTGCATAATTATACAAGTTGATCTTAGAAGGAAAGAGAGCAATGATAAAAATTTTTAAAAGATTACCATAGTAATGGTGACTGGATCTATGAGTAATGTCCCTGGTTTATCATGATAATAATTCTTTATTTATATAGCACCTACAGATTCCACAGCGCTGCACAAAGCAAGTCAAATTGGTCCCTGTCCCCAATGGGGCTTACAATCTAAACAACCTACCAGTATGTTTTGTATTGTGGGAGTAAACCAGAGGAAACCCACGCAAACACAGATAGAGCATACAAACTCTTTGCAGATGTTGACCTGGGTGGGATTCAAACCCAGGTCCTCAGTGCTGCAAGGCAGAAGTGCTACTCACTCAGCCACCATGCCGCCCTAATCATGATGAATTTTAATTATAGATTTTCTTTAACTATTCTCCTACAGAATGAGTTTCCTCCCGAATCCGTCGGGTTGTCTTATGGCCACGCCCCCGATTTCCGTCGAATGCATGGCGATTTCCGATCGCGTGCGCCAAAAACCCGGGGCAATTCAGTGAAAATCGGCGCGAATCGGAAATATTCAGGTAACGCGACGGAAAAACGTGAATCGTGCCCTTAGTAAATGACCCCCCCTTGTGTTTAAATGCTGCGAATACAACTCTTTCCCACCACGAAACTGCTGTACACATTTCCAGTCACTTTGTTTTTATACTATAGATGTTATGTTCTGAATAATATAACATATTAAAAAAATTTAATATACAACTATATAGTAAAAATCGGTAAGAATGTAGTAAGGACATTGATACTAATTATATAAGGTAAAATAATAAAAATAATAATATAATAATAAGCCTCTTACCTGTTACGGTTAGAGCAGAGATAATGAGCAGGTATCCCAGGAGGTGGCCCATGGCTGGTAGACTCTTTCAGAAGAGCTTCAGTAGACGCGGTGATCCCTCCTGCACTCCTATTTATGTATCAGTCCTTGTGATGGAGCAATGTTACATGGAGTTTGTATAAGGAGGTGTCTCCTCTGGTCCTATACTACACCTATAGTACAGCTGTCACATATCAGTGCTCTGTGATTGTTTCTTAAAGACGCAGCAACAACCATGAATGGAGAAGTCGGTGGCACTTCGAGGCCTATTGTCTTGTGTATTGGATACGTTGAGTTGTTTGCTCTTTCTTTCTGTCTCCATGTGAACCGTTCCATGGCTTTTAGTTCAAATGCAAATGCAAAAAATACAAGCTTCCCAACATTGGAAAAAAAATCAAGATCGATCAAAATAGTGGAAACATCTCTTATTAAGATGTGCATTACCAAAACTTTGTGATGTTTAGTGACGTGAAATTGGTCATCAAATTATTGTATCTGGCTAGACAATCCGGCTTGGCATGTGGCGTGGCCAGGTTTTCCATCTTCAGGTTTTCCATTAACCCTGCGACCTGTGTTTAGTGTCGGACTGTGGTTCCTGTGTCCAGATTAAAAATGATGCTAGGGGTCCACCCTACATTAAAAAATAGACCCTAGTAGCCCCAAAGTCAGTAGTCTTTAGCTGTACCACTGATGAATTGCGTTTAGAGTCTGTAGGAGCACAAAGGGGATCCCCGGAGGACTAGGACAACAAAGATGTGAAGGGGAGAAGAACCTGGATTAAATTTAATCCATGGGTTTTTAGAAAAATTGGATGGCCATCTTTAAAGTCAACAAGTGATCACCAAAAATGTTAAGCAAGTTACCAGGACTTGTATATACTCCTTCACCTACTAATCTGCCATCTACAATCAAGTCAACTAGGTTACCAAAAAGGGTAATCTTCTCCGAAGGCAAGTAGAACGCTAAAGCTCAAACTTGAAGTTTTCTGTGCACTTTGTCCCATTGTCCTCCATTTCTATGTGTTCAAGTTGCCCTGGTAGGAGATTAAACAATCCTTAACTTGATCGGAGACCCTCTTTTCTCGAATAGAGATCATACATGTGTAAGGCCTACTGCCCACAAGCAAGTTTGATTCATGCAATTCGCATCAAATTCACATTGTGTGCCTGCTCGGTTGCCTGGATCGAATGCTCATAGACCGTAACCAAGCTGGCCTGACATGCTTAGTTCAGTAATGGCTTATGAGTGTTTGGGCTGGACATTCCAACGAGCACATGATACAAGTTTAACCCGAGTTGGGTGCATTAAACTCGCTTGTGGGCACTAGGCCTTACACATGTATGGTCTCTATTCAATGTATTTGTCTCTGATGAAGTTAAGATTTGTTAATCTCCTACCAAGGAAACTTGATCACCTAGAAATGGAGGACAATGGGGCAAAGTGCACAGAAAACTTCAAGTTGGGGTCAGATGGTCTAGTGTAAAGCCTTTATTTTGAAAGACTCTCGATCACAATGGGGGTCATTTACTAAGGGCCCGATTCGCGTGTTACCCGAATATTTCCGATTTGCGCCGATTTCCTCTGAATTGCCCCGGGATTTTGGCGCACGTGATCGGATTGTGGCGCATCGGCGCTGGCATGCACGTGACGGAAATGGGGGGGGATTGGCCGAACGAAAACCCGGCGGATTCGGAAAAACCGCCGCATTTAAAAAAGAAAAAAGTGTCGCGGAGCTTGCACTTACCTTCACTAGGAATGAGTGCGTTCCGATGCTCTTCAGTGCAGCAGCGCCACCTGGTGGACGTCGGAGGAACTGCCTTAATGAATCCCGGCCGGACCCGAATCCACCGCAGAGAACGCGCCGCTGGATCGCGAACGGACCGGGTAAGTAAATCTGCCCCATTATATGTGCCTTAACTTTTTTGAAGACCAGAGTTCATCTGTAACAGTGTCACAGACAGGGAAAACAAATGGCAGGATCTCTTTAAAGGGGCTCAAGATGAATTGTTATCCTCTATGCACTAGAACTGATCATTGGAGATTGACCACTGATGACTCCATCCCTCCTTAATTGGATTTGAGCCCCATTGGGGACAGGGACGGATTGGACAAGTTCTGTGCAGCGCTGTGTAATCTGTGTGCGCTATATAAATAAAGGAATTATTATTACTATTATTATTAATGAGGTGTCTGGACCTTACGCTTCATTATTTGGGTGGGAAGGGTATATATTTCTAGTGAATCTGGTGTCTTCATCTATGTAGATCCTCTATAACATCGGAGCAACCAGCATTCAACAGCAAGCGACACCCAGCAATGGAAACATCACTGTATGGAAGTATATACTGAATGTAGAATTGTTGTGGAGTCTGCAGCAGAGCGCGAGCTCCGAGATCTGTACATTATTATCACATGACCCCAACACATCCATCATCTCTTACAAGAGAGGAAAAGTAAACTAATCTGCTGTGACTCACTGACCAATGTTACCGGGTCTGAGGATCAATTGTTTCAATGTTGCCTAGAAATATGTATAAATAATGTAGAAGATAAAAGATAACGTTACACATGTTATTAGGTAATCTGCAGATTACAGTACAATATACATGTCAATTCTTGTAGTAGTTATATTCTTGTACATAGGGGCAATATTATAGTAGTTATATTCTTGTACATAGGGGGCAGTATTATAGTAGTTATATTCCTGTACATAGGGGGCAGTATTATAGTAGCTATATTCTTGTACATAGGGGGCATTATTTTGTACCTACACACAGGCTTTGATGAAATTAAATATTTCCTTTAAGAGTTGTGAGTCTGGAGACTGATACATGGCTTTCCTATGTTATCATTGTAATAACCTGCTTTACAGGTTTGATCTCTGTTGCTTTGATTTCTCACATGAGTCACCTCGGAAAATTTCTTACATAATCAGCAGTTGTGATTCCTGGCTGTACAGCAGAACACTGCCCTCAGGGCTGGAATATTACTCTATTATACAGTATATATTGCTGGATGCTAAACATTTTAGTAAGGGCCGTGTTCCAGTTTTCTGTCAGACTTTGCCTGTTCTCTTCAGTGTATTTCAGGCGCACACAACACTTTGGGGCACATTTGCTAAGGGTCCGCGCACCGCGATTCTGTCGGGTTTCCCGACTATTTCTGTTCTGCACAGGGGATTGTGTTGCACGGGATCAGATTGTGGTGCATCGGCGCCGGCTTTCATGCAACACAAATCGGTGGGCGTGGCCGCCGGACAACCCGACTGATTTGGACAAACTGTGGAATTAAAAAAATCTAATTGTGTCGCAAGACACGCACTCACATACACCAGGAAGAAGATAGTGAACTCTGGCAGACCTGAGCGGGAAAGCGACTCATTCAAGAAATCGGACAGGCGCACCCTGTAAGTGGATCGCGGCAGCTCCGAATCCTTGGCGGACATTCCGGATCGGTGGACACGACGGGACGGGTAAGTAAATGTGCCCCTTGGTGATGCAACCTGCATTATACACGGGCAGAGAACTTTTAGTGCACTTTGCACTTCTCTTAGTAACTTAGTGACATCAAACTTTGCAAAACAATTTTAGTTTTGACTTATCGGGGGGATGAAAATAGCCGCATAAACTGGACCTTGGGACCCTCGAAATCAGGACTCAACACTGATTGTAATACAGGTAAAAGCAATGGCAGAGCAAGGAGCAATAGACTTCATGCTCAAATATTCTAGTGGAGCGGTGCATTATGGGACCCTGAGACTCAACTTTGCTCCAAGCACCAGAAAAGCCAAATCTGTACCTGTTCTTTGAATTCTTAAAGGTGCTGTTCCATTTTGGCCCAGTTAGAATTTTTTTTACTTTTGCCCTTATTGCTCTCAAGGCAATTAGTTTTGATGACCAATGTGCTAGTTAAGCTCTTTACTGTGCTAGTTACACTTTGTAATATCAACAGGACTCCAGGCCCACCCATGCAACAATACAAAGTGTAATTAACATAATTAACTTACCCGGTCCTTTGACGATCCCCGATCTGGACGGTCTGACGAGGGTGAAGTCCGGCGCGTTTCACCAAGATCGTGCACCCGATATCCTGCAAGTGTCGCTTCCCTGCTGAGGTCCGCCGGAGATCACCCTCTTCTTCCCGGTGCATGTAAGTGCATTGTCTTGCAACACAATTTGAATTTTAAATCCCGCACTCAGTCCGAATAAGTTTGGTTGTCCGACGACCACGCCCCCTGATTTGTGTCCCATGAAAGTCGGCGCGATTGTGCCAAAATCTGATCGCATGCACCAAAAACCCCTGTTAAATGCGGCGCAAATCGGGAAAAGTCGGGAAACCCAACAGAAATGCAGTCCGTGGACCCTTAGTAAATGTGCCCCATTGTGTGCTGAACCTATAACAACGGATCGCTTAGGAATAGTGGAGTTTAGAAAAAAAATGATAACTAAAATAGAATCAGTGGAGAGGCCTCTATCAACGGATGCAGAGAGTTTGAGGTTCGATTGTTTTAAAACTTTGACTTAATAAAAGATTTGTTATGTGATTCTCCTCCTTCTTTAGACCCTACACTAGACATGATGCACTATGGGAGATGCACCAATCTAAATTCACCCGAATTCAGCAGCAATTTCCAGGACAACACTACACACACCGTGTTATATATTCAATATTTGACAATTTTGTAAAGCTCCTAAAAACAGGGTGTGGTTTAAAAAAAATTAGTTTCAGAATAAACTTTCCAGTCCCCCAATAGAAGATCCGGATAATCAGAGTCCATTTCATGCCATTAGGGCTCTTCATGCCATTAGTTCTGGCCTTTGATCACTTCGCATGGATCAATGTAATTAATATTTGTTAAAATTGAGTAACTCTTCTATTACGGAAAGTTATCAAACTTCTCGGTTAAAGCATGAATTTGGTCAGCAGGACTGTAATTATGGAAATCAGAAATCCGGGACGGAGGTCGGCGGCTCCATCGCTGCAATACATCTTGCTGTCCACGTATAGACCATCGATGTAAGTATTTTGGTTTCCAAGTATGTCGCAGAAGCTTCTGGTGGAGCAGCCGCGGAGAGCATCTTTAATATTCAGTGTGCCTACACAGGACAAAAATATATAAAAATATATAATAAAATATATAGATATACAGTACAAATATATGATAAACCAAACACAAAGCAAATCAAAATCACTTTCAGAACCTCCTTGATCGATCAATGCAAAATCGGCAAATTTAATGGAATCATCTAGGTAAAACTGAGACTTGGGGGAAATTCATTAAAGGGGTTGTCTGACTTTAGTAAAATAAATAAATAAATGAGTACTTATCTCTTTCAGTGCTCCCGGCCTCCCGCACCTCCATCCATCGCTGCCAGGACCTTGTTCTTTACAGCGCCACAGCACCTCCAGCCGCCTGGCACACCCACCCATCGCTATGTCTCAGCGCTGTATCAGACTTAGAAGGTGGAGGTGACAATTCCAGGGGATGTTTGGGAGAAACTAATTTTATGTAGCAAAAGAAGCAGTTAATTCTATTTTTTAGGGGAAAGACAGAGAGCAGTAGGGGGGCTGTGGCTCTCTGAGAGGGGCAATCAGTGGGTGGCATGGAGATAAGGGGTCACAGGAGGTGCTTTGGGAGGGTAGGCAGGAGATACTGGGTTCAGGGGTCAAATAAATGTCTTTTGCTAAAGCTTCAGGAAGGTGTATAGACAGGGGTGAAGCCTCTTTGCCGCCTGAGGCGACCTGTAGAAAGACACCCCCCTTCCTACTATCCAATAGTTATATAATAATAATCTTTATTAATATAGAACCATCAAATTCCGTTGATGTTTAGTGCAAAATAATCAGTTATGGTACCCATTTAACCCCTTAAAGGGCTATTCTCAACTGGGCATTTACATTCAGTGTCATTAATCTGCCATATATAAACATTTCTTCAATTAGATGTTATTAAAAAAAATGTTCCTGTGAAAAGATAATTTCTCATAAATGAGGTTGTATGGTCCCTTAGAAACAAGACTGTGCCCTTGGATACGACCACCTCTGCTGGAGGGATTGCACATAGAAACAAAAGGTTTTTTGTATATGAAATGTCCGGGAGTTACTGCAGGTCCCACAGCCATCCTGTGGTAATGATCGCTGAAGCCAGGTGGTCAGGCAGGACTCTATAGCCCATGTCTGGCCACTGCTGCCAGAGTGCGGGATGGTCGTATCTGAGAAAGCTATCTCGTTTCTAAGGGACCATGCAACTACATTTATGATAACTTATCTTCACACAGGAAAATTTTTTGAATGCGAATGCCCAGATGAGAATACCCCTTTAAATTTGCAGCTCATTTCCATTTTTATACCCTGCACCTTCCAAAAACCAGAACTTTATTTTCTTCCTTTTCAGATCCATATGAGGCTTGTTATCAGATGGACACATTGTAATTCATAGGAACAGTATTCAATATTCAATGCAATGGACCGGGAAGCTGGGAAAAAATCTCAGCATAACTGACAACATTTTCTTATGAGCTTTGTTTTTATGACTTTTAGTGTTCTCATCAGTTTCCATAGAGCTACAAAGAGGGACAAGTTCCTTCCATCGTGTTCCTGTTGTGGGAAATGGAGAAAAAACACACAACGAGAGCAGAGTTTTTGGTTTCTCTTGTTCTTGCAAAGGGATATTGGAAACCCAGTGGTTTGTACCAGCCTAAGGCTACATTCACACTACAGTATGGAGGACGTATATACGGCCGGCGTATATGCGGCCGATATACGTCCCCCATACACTTCTATGGGCTCACGGCACCCTATGGGAGCGGTACGGTGCAGCACATGTGCAGCACCGTACCGCACCATAGCCCGGGAAAAGATAGGACATGTCCTATCTTTTCCCGTATTACGGCGCCCATATATTGCTATGGAGAGGGGCGGGGGTGAGCCGCGCTCACCTCCTCCTCCTCTCCCCGCGCTGCCGTGTGCCCGCCGTGCTACGGTGCGGCGGGCTCACGGCAGTGTGAATGTAGCCTAACACTGACAAGTGATGTGTGACAGCTCTGTGCAGGGCAGGGGGGTATTATTTATACCTCCTTATCATTGACTTTTGCTTTCTGAAGAGGGAACTGCTTTATAAGTTGAAGGGAAGCAGTGTAATGGTTAAATGTCCTGACTTACTGCAGAAAACCAAAGTCCCTGATAAGGAGACACCGGAGCAGCATCAACTCAAGATGAGCGAGCTACCGGACTCTACATGGTCTTTACAGAGCTGATTTGCCTGCTCAAGCCAACCCCTTCCCCCAGCAACAATACTGGAAGAACTCCTAGTGCTGTCCATCGCTTGTCTGTTTCTGTGTTCCCTCTTTTATTTGTCAGGATGGTTGGAGGAAGAAGACGCTGATAGACAATGAGGTAGAATGTGTGGAGGGCACCTCATACAAATAAAGCTCTGCATCTTTCATTCCTTTCAGAACTTCCTTCAACTCCATATCTTTGGATTGCACTTCCCTGCTGTATTAGCTCCACCTCCATAGAAGGTCCCGATACTGAACACTGCTCAGCATCTGGACTCAGCAGAAAGAGCAGCAGAGACAAAGTACCGCCCCCTCCTCTGCTTAGACTTCTTCTTCTGCAATTCTAGGCTGTCACGATCAGCGCTGTTTAAAAGTGACTCGCCTTGGTTGCCTTGAATAATAACTCTTAAGATGCCGCCCCTCCAGCATCCACCAGAGTGTGCCGCCCGAGGCTATATCCTAAACTTACCCCATGGACGGTCACCCCTGTATGTAGGTAAGCAGCAGAAAAACCTTTACAGCACAGTCAGTGACCAGATGTAGAGGAGTGGCCCCTTTTCTTAGTCATGTGACTTTCAATAAACCCTTTTCTATGTCTAGACAGATGAAGGAATGCTGTAATTTTTATTTCCTCTTTTTCTCTGTCCAGCTGCCTATGTTGTTGGCTCCTTTCATCACTGAGCGATGCTGCCACCTGCCAGACACAATAATTAATTCTCCTCCACAACCGAGAGGAGATACTTGTTGTAGCTTTTCGACAGAGCAGTGCACAATGTCCTGCTAGATCACATACTTCAGGATATCGTATCCTAAAGCACCCGGGTCCCCCTTCCTCCACAGGCCTCAAAGCACACGCTACAACTGCTATGCTGGTAGATACAGTACAACCATTAGTGGATTATAATTGGTCGATTTGGCAATATCCCGGGGCCCAAACCGTCTAGGTGGCCCGTGGCCAACCAAACCTTACCATTCTTTATTAAGTTTTTATGACTTGAGTAGGGTTTTACCAATACTTTCAAATAGACTGTTAATAGTGGGTGTGGTTTGGGTTGTGTGCAGTAACCACAACTTATCAAAATGGTGCTTGTTTGTATTTTTTTTTAACAATTTTTTTTTGTACCATGGTTCCATGGACTGTTTAGAAACCTTAAAAAATATTGGATTTTTTTTTATCATAACAATATAGACAGATAACTGTCATAATTATAAGTAAACATAATAATGATAAAAAATAAAATAATTTTTTTTTAGAAGAAAATGTACAATTTTTTATGTTCTTACCCGATAACTTCCTTTGCATTCGGCCGCACTTTCTTTCCTCTCCAGTGCACTGAAGTTTATCTTTTGTATAACAATAGTCCGATTTGTCAGATGAACATGTACTACATGTCAGTCCATTCCTTTGAGTGCTCACAATTGGCACTTACAAAATTAAAAAAAAAAATTAAAAAAATTATATATATTGACAATTTTTTTTGTTTTTAATTCCAAACTGATAAATCACTGATGTATAAGTTTATAACTTTGGATGTTTCTTTTTAGTGGACCCATCCTGACTCATGTCATCTTCACTGTGACTGGACTAAAATGTTTTATTTTACTTTTCTATGTTTTTGAAACATATTTATTAAATGGAATATCATGTGCCAGTTTTTTTCCTATTTTAATTTTTTTTCTCAATTGAAAAAAAAAATAATAAAATTTTTTTAATTTTATTTGGGGGGGGTCTGTATTTTTTATATATATATATATATATATATATATATATATATATATATATATATAGAGTTCTAAAAACAGGCAGTCCCCTACTTAAGAACACCCGACTTACAGATGACCCCTAATTACAAACGGACCTCTGAATGTTGGTCATTACTGTACTTTAGCCTTAAGCTACAATAATCAGCTGTAACAGTTATCACAGGTGTCTGTAATGAAACTTTATTGGTAATCCTGGTTCTTATGACAACCCAACATTTTTAAAATCCAATTGTCACAGAGACCAAAAAAAATTTACACTGGGGTTACAATTATAAAATATACAGTTCCGACTTACATACAAATTCAACTTAAGAACAAACCCAAAGAACCTATCTTGTACGTAACTTGGGGACTTCCTGTACTCTGATAATTTGGTTAAGTTCTGGAGCTTATGGTAGACAATACTTTTAACCAAAAAAATAAAATAAAGGGGTCCTATTGTAAGTTTTGGTACCAGGCCATCATTTTGTCATCAAGCAGCTTGAGGTTTAGGGTCAAGAACCTGCAAATTTCAAGAAAAAAAAAAACCCAAATACTCATAGGAAATCTGCAGTGAGTCCAGGAGATGATCTCAATGGATATTGATTTTAAAAATGCCTTTGTCAGCATTCTGAATACTGTCACTACTTTATAATACTTTATTTCACATTACCTGGGTAAGTCTCAGGTGGAAAGGGGGACAGCTCCAACCTGTGTCTCAGTCTCCTCTTGCATTCTTCCTCTCCTCGACGCTAATCCCGTTCCCTCACCACTTCCTGTCATGTCTGTTATGCAGGCAGGGGAGGGAAGGGAATGGTGTAGAGAGGAGGAAGACTGCATGAGGAGACATAGGCACATGCAGGATTTTCTATGTGACTTTTTGTGGCACATGTGTATTTATGTGCCATGGGTGAGTTTCCTACCGTGTTTCTTGAGTTGTCACTAGAGATTAGCGAGCACTAAAATGCTCGGGTACTCGTTATTCGAGATGAACTTTTCCCGATGCTCGAGTGCTCGTCTCGAATAACGAGCCCCATTGAAGTCAATGGGAGACTTGAGTATTTTTCAAACGGATCAAGGCTCGGCAATAAAATGTGTCATTTTATTGAAAAAGAATGTCTTCTGATAAGTTATCAGATGTATGCAAACATCTGCAATCTATTCTTCACTGAAGAACACATTGCAGATGTTTGCATACATCTGCTAACTTGTCTAAAGATACACGCCGAACAAAATAGTATGTGAAGAACACTATATATGTGTAAAGAACACATTGCAGATGTATGGAAACATCTGCAATGTGTTCTTCACACATATATATGGTGTTCTTCACATACTATTTTGAAGAATGCTGTTCCGCGCGTAACTTCCGACAAGTTAGCAGATGTGAAGAACAATGAAGAATAGAAAACATGAACCCAGGATCATTAAGTGAAGAAACACAGTGAAGAACACAGTGAAGACCACATTGCAGATGTTCGCGCCAAACGGTGTTCGTCAAAATAGTATGTGAAGAACACCATATATATGTGTAAAGAATACATTTCAGATGTATGGAAACATCTGCAATGTGTTCTTCACACATATATATGGTGTTCTTCACATACTATTTTGAAGAATGCTGTTCCGCGCGTAACTTCCGACAAGTTAGCAGATGTGAAGAACAATGAAGAATAGAATAAAAACAGTGAACACAGTGAACACAGGATCATTTAAGTGAAGAACACAGTGAAGAACACAGTGAAGAACACATTGCAGATGTTCGGCACATCTGCTTACTTGTCGGGAGATAAGCGCCAAACGGTGTTCGTCAAAATAGTATGGGACAAGAAACACACATATAGATGTGTGAAGATATATTGCCGAACACGTTCGGCCGTATCACCACGAAAAGTAGCCAGAATGTGCCGAACATCTGCAATGTGTTCTTCACTGTGTTCTTCACTGTGTTCTTCACTTAAATGATCCTGTGTTCACTGTTTTTATTCTATTCTTCACTGTTCTTCACTGTGTTTTTTTAATTTAATGCTCGAGCAGGCTAAATACTCGTCCGAGCAACGAGCCGTTTCGAGTACCCTAATACTCGAACGAGCATCAAGCTCGGACGAGTATACTCTCTAGTTGTCACCCAATTCCAAATGTGAAAGTTGTGACTTTCTGTAAAAAGTTGCATTTTTTTGAACAAATATACATATGCTCAGTGGGAGATAGTTTAGAACTGTTTGCAAGTTTTTGGGGACTTTTGTTTAAAATGTCACAAATTCACTAAAGACCCCAACTCCGAAAAAAAACTCCTAAGACACACCAGCAAAAAAAAGAAGAAAAAGGGCAGTAGCACAAAGCCAAAACATAGATGTACCCCTGGGAGAAATGAAATCTGGAGGACACATCAAATGTTGCAGATACTTACAGGTAGGAGTAGGTGGTAAGCAGTTATTTGTGCTGCAGCAGGAAGTTCCTACAAGTAATTTGCCAATTTCAAAGGTCATGCTCCCGTTTATGTTGCATTGGTCAGGTGATCCACATGTGATGGAATATTGTGGGTTGACTATGCCCCCTGTGTGGAATAGATACAGTAAAAGAGTCCATAATACAACACATGAATAACCAAATAAAAAAAGTGATAAATTATAACTATTAGGGCATAATCAGTATTTAGGGTGTGGTTTAGTAATATTTAAGAAAACATATCCCATTCTTTGTAATGATGTCAACTATTTGCATCGGTGGTGGTCCACGCCCTCCTCCATGTTCCCTTACAGGACAGGGTATGGCACCATAGTCAAATATTGTTTGTCTTCTTGACCAACCTACCATACTTTATCATCGGTATCATATGAAGGAAGTGTTCCATACAATAATCCTGCAAACCAAAACTATTGTTTGCTTGTTGGTTCATGTTCATGTTCATGTTGCTTGTTGGTTCATGTACTTATAATTTTATACCATTTTTGGCATCTGTTTTTTAGAAATCAGTCATTTTTACGTATCTGTTTTATTTGAATTATATTTACTCAACATGCTGCTAGTACTCATTATGCCGTTAGCACTCTGCACTTTACTTTGTACTATGTACTGTTTGTACCTAATGGGGCAGATTTACTTACCTGGTCCGTTCGCGATCCAGCGGCGCGTTCTCTGTGCTGGATTCGGGCCCGGCCGGGATTTATCAAGGCAGTTCCTCCGACGTCCACCAGGTGGGCGTGAGCTTGTGGGGGATGATATAGATGTGTTTTGCATAAATATGCAGAAGATAAATATCTATGTATAAAAATTGTTTACATTTCAGACTTACCGATAGTCACTGTGGTGAGGGCCGCGACGCAGACTTGATTGTATGGGCAGGTCACAGACAGCCCCGCACAGGGAAGGCTGCTAAGGTGCCAGCAGCTTCTGCACATAAGAGAATAACCTGAAAGATAATAATTTCTTACTTTTCCAAATCAGAGAATTAAAGGGGTTGGCCATTTTTCAATAAATCTTTTCCATTAGACATGTCTCTGCCTGTATATGTATCTGTGTCTTAGTCTTATTTGAAAGCTTCAGCCTTTCCATGTTCTCCCCATGCTGCCCTGAATATACACAACATCCTGCAGTCCATCCTAATGATGCCACCCATTGAGTTTTTTTCTCTCTGTCCATCTCATTGGCATAAACATGGAGAGGAAAGGGGGGGATCAGGATGAGTCATAATCTCCTGCTTCAGCTCCTCCTATTCATCAGTGCTCAGACATGTAAACAAAGATCCACGAAGAGTTTGCAGACAGCACTAAAGTAAGTTGCAGGAGAACTGAATCACTTAATGGACATTCAGGGATTATCATTAAGGCAGTTAAGGCACATGGGCAACTTATGTAAAAGAGTAACCAACCCCTTTAAAGAGGACATTTTAACACCTCCAGCTATTCCAACTCTTCCTATCCTACTAAAGTTTTGCTCCACTGATTCATATGTACAAATTTTCTCCGTAGCCCTCATCATTCCCGAGCTATCAACATTATCATTATCTGATCTCTACTGTCAAGATGTCTACTCCAGCCCAAGATCAGCAATGGTCTCCAAGATGTCTACTCCAGCCCAAGATCAGCAATGGTCTCCAAGATGTCTACTCCAGCCCAAGATCAGCAATGGTCTCCAAGATGTCTCCCTGGTCTCTCATCATACTGCACATGTCCCTGATCTGTCATCATACTGCACATGTCCCTGATCTCTCATCATACAGCCCATGTCCCTGATCTCTCATCATACTGCACATGTCCCTGATCTCTCATCATACAGCACATGTCCCTGATCTCCCATCATACTGCACATGTCCCTGGTCTCTCATCATACTGTACATGTCCCTGGTCTCTCATCATACAGCACATGTCCCTGATCTCTCATCATACTGCACATGTCCCCGATCTCCCATCATACTGCACATGTCCCTGATCTCTCATCATACTGCACATGTCCATGATATTCCATCATACTGGACAAGTCCCTGTTCTCCCATCATACTGCGCATGTCCCTGGTCTCTCATCATACTGCGCATGTCCCTGGTCTCTCATCACACTGCACATGTCCCTGATCTCTCCTCATACTGTACATGTCCTTGGTCTCCCATCATACTGTACATGTCCCTGGTCTCTCATCATACTGCACATGTCCCTGATCTCTCCTCATACTGCACATGTCCCTGATCTCCCATCATACTGCACATGTCCCTGATCTCTCCTCATACTGCACATGACCCTGATCTCCCATCATACTGCACATGTCCCTGATCTCTCATCATACAGCACATGTCCCTGATATCTCATCATACTGCACATGTCCCCGATCTCTCATCATACTGCACATGTCCCTGATCTCTCATCATACTGCACATGTCCATGATATTCCATCATACTGGACAAGTCCCTGGTCTCCCATCATAATGCAACCGTCCCTGGTCTCTCATCATACTGCAACCGTCCCTGGTCTCTCATCATACTGTACATGTCCCTGATCTCCCATCATACTGTACATGTCCCTGGTCTCTCATCATACTGTACATGTCCCTGGTCTCTCATCATACTGCACATGTCCCTGGTCTCCCATCATACTGTACATGTCCCTGGTCTCCCATCATACTGCACATGTCCCTGGTCTCTCATCATACTGCAACCGTCCCTGGTCTCTCATCATACTGTACATGTCCCTGGTCTCTCATCATACTGCACATGTCCCTGATCTCTCCTCATACTGCACATGTCCCTGATCTCCCATCATACTGCACATGTCCCTGGTCTCTCATCATACTGTACATGTCCCTGATCTCCCATCATACTGCACATGTCCCTGATCTCTCATCATACTGCACATGTCCCTGATCTCTCATCATACTGCACATGTCCCTGATCTCTCATCATACTGTACATGTCCCTGATCTCTCATCATACTGTACATGTCCCCGATCTCCCATCATACTGCACATCTCCCTGGTCTCTTCATACTGCACATGTCCCTGGTCTCTCATCATACTGTACTTGTCCTTAGTCTCTCATCATACTGTACATGTCCCTGGTCTCCCATCATACTGCACATGTCCCTGGTCTCTCATCACACTGTACATGTCCTCAGTCTGTCATCATACTGTACATGTCCCTGGTCTCTCATCATACTGCACATGTCCCTGGTCTCTCATCATACTGTACATGTCCCCGATCTCTCATCATACTGCACATGTCCCTGATCTCTCATCATACTGCACATGTCCCCGATCTTTCATCATACTGTTCATGTCCCTGGTCTCTCATCATACTGCACATGTCCCTTGTCTCTCATCATACTGCACATGTCCCCGATCTCTCATCATACTGCACATGTCCCCGATCTCTCATCATACTGCACATGTCCCTGGTCTCTCATCATACTGCACATGGTTTCCTGTCCATTTCCGTGGTGTTTCCATCCTTTTCCGAGGTTCCAAGGTGTTTGGCCAAGCTTCCCTGTGCAGAGCCTTGGTCCCCTTGAAAAATGCTCGAGTCTCCCATTGACTTCAATGGGGCTCGTTATTCGAGACGAGCACTCGAGCATCGGGAAAAGTTTGTCTCGAATAACGAGTACCCGAGCATTTTAGTGCTCGCTCATCTCTATTTTTTACCAGTTCATCCTAAACACCTTTAACCTATGTAAACACCTGAACACACCTTAAAAATGATAGCGGCACAAGCAAAAAATTTTGCTGCACAAACCAGCACAAACGTAGCACTAACATTTGACACCAGTTTTGTTTGATTTGGATAATGTGGGGGGGCTGCTTGAACTTTTGACCTTTAATTTTTTGTTCATTTATTCAAAACAAAAGCAGCACAAACAAAAATGTGAACAGCACAAACCAGCACAAATGTTGCAGAATTGTTCGGCACCAGTTTGGTTTGGTTTAGGCAATGTGGGGGGGCTGGTTGACCACTGATGACCTCTGGAAACTTTCATTCATATCTTAAAAACAATAGCGGCACAAACGAAGAGGGCGCCTGCTGTTGGAAGAACAGTCTACTGGCAACTTTCGCATATTACCGAGATTAATTTCTTCCTCTTTCTTCGCTCTTTTACATCCCCTCACCCCCACCACCTTCATCCACCGTACCTCCCCCCCATAACCCCTACGTGAAAACACTAGCTTACCTCTGATCTTAATACAGCGTCTTAGAATGCTGGTTGGGGTAGCCAAGACCTGGGCTTGGTTTGCTAAACTTCCCTGGCAGCGAGTCGGCTCAGCTCGATCCACAAGATCCAACGATACATGATTTTCAAACTGCTCCCTTTATCGCCTACGTAGTTTGCCAACTGCCTCCAACTCGTCCCTTATCAAACAGAGCTGGTGGTCAGGGCCAGAATGTCTCGGCTGTTTTTCAACTCAATACCAGATACAAGTGGACGGTTGGCCCCTTCGTTATCGCTCGCCGCATTGCTGAGACCTGCAGTGCAATCATAGTCAGCGCAATGGATGCCCAATACTGTCGCTCTTATCATGGAACCATTCCGAAAAAAACAATTAAAGAATAGACAACTATGCTATTCCATTTTCCTATTGAAATATTCAAACGACCCGGCCTGCTTTTAAATTATATTTTGTTTTTCAAAGTACGCTTCTGGCCCCCAGGCCCTTGTTTTGGTGGGGAGGAGGCCGAGAGACAGGGGCTGTACACGAAAGCTCGCCTGGCAGCAGGACCGCCAGCTCCATCCCAAGATTAGCACCTCAAGGCATCCATGACATGCTCCCCCCTGCTGTTTCCTGTCCATTTTGCCTCCAGATCCCCACGCGTCCACCAATGTCTCCATGCGCAACTTGTCAACTCTCTACTACCCCACGCATGCTGGAGCACGAGAGGATATGCACACATCCTCCCCTTATCAAACGAGCTGTGTCCAGGCATATTTCAGGTGTTTCCCACCAGAACATAGTGAACTCGCCCCATCTGTCACCATGCTGGAGACCTGAATTTGCCAATCATAGCAGCTCGCATATAATAGCCCCCTACTGTCGCTGTTAACCATGGAAGTTCGCTCCTCCATGGATGCCTCCACATGTCCGTCCCCTTACAAAAGAGCTGTGTCAGGCTCATTTTTCTGGTTTTTCACCAGATTCTTATGGAACTTGCGGTCACTATTCGCCACCTACTGGTCTGGTTTTATCGCCTAAATATAACCGTCAGCCAGCCTTTTGTCACATAGGAAATATTCCATCGCTTCTTGCTCACCATCCTTTGGTGAGTCCATTTAGGGTATGTCGGCCATGACACTCCTAGCCTTGCCGCTGCTGCCGTCGCCTCTGCATGCCGTCCCCCGTAGTAGTGGTCAATGGTCAATTACTTGCATTTTTTTTAGATGCTATCTAGCCTCATTCGCGTTCACTCTGTCATGGCATTGTCTGTTGCCATAATTTTGGTCAAATGGTGCGATTAAGCAGCCTCAGAGGCATCCATGCATGCTTGCTCGCCCCCCTGCTGTTATCCGTGTCCTGTAATTTCCGTGGTGTTTCCAATCCTTTTCTGAGGTTCCCAGGTGTTTGGCCAAGCTTCCCTGTGCAGACCCTTGGTCCCTCGTTGAACAATGCTCGATGTCTCCCATTGCTTCAATGGGCTCGATTCGAGCGAGCACTCGAGCATCGGGAAAAGTTTGTCCTCGAATAACGGGATACCCCAGCATTTTAGTGCTCGTACATCTTAGCCCTGCCCCTCTTTCGACTTTCCCTGCCCATTGCCCAGACCTCTATTCCCTATTACATACGTATCGCTGTACCGATCCTAGTTACATGCTGTATTAATACCCACCCCAGAGCTGCACTCACTATTCTGCGGCTGGTGCAGTCACTGTGTACATACATGACATTACTTATCCTGTACTGATCCGGAGTTACACACCCTGTATTATACCCCAGAGCTTACACTCACATTCTGCTGCTGGTGCTCACTGTGTACTACATGACATTACTTATCCTGACTGTCTGATCCTGAGTTATATCCTGTATTATACTCCAGGCTTGCACTCACTATTCTGCTGGGTGCAGTCACTGTGTATACATACTTACCTTTAACTTATCCTGTACTTTGAATCCCTTGAGTTACATCCTGTATTATACCCCAGAGCTCACTCACTATTTCTGCTGCTGGTGCAGTCCCTGTGTACATACTGAATGACATTACTGTTCCAGTACTGATTCCTGAGTACATCCTTTTTACTCCAGAGCTGCACTCACTGTTTACTGCCTGGGTGCAGTCCACTGTGTACATACATGACATTACTTCCTGTACTATCCTGACTTACATCCTGTGATTATACTACAGAGCTGCACCACTATTCTGGCTGGTGCAGTCACTGTTACATACAGGACATTACTTATCCTGTACTGATCCTGAGTTACATCCTGTATTACTACCCAGGCTGCACCCATATTCTCTGCTGGTGCAGTCATCTGTGTACAATCCATGACATTTACTTAGTCCTTTACTTGATCTGAGTTCCATCCTGTATTATCCCCAGAGCTGCACCCACTAATCTGTTGCTGGTGCGTCTTTGTCATAACATGACATTCTATCTCTTACTACATGATCCTGAGTTAATCTGTATATACTCCAGAGCTGCACTCACTATTTCATGCTGCTGGTGCAGTCACTGTGTACATACATGAGCATTACTATCCTGTACGATCCTGAGTTACAACATCCTGTATTTATACCTCCAAGTCTGCACTCACTATTCTGCTGCTGGTGCGCACACTGTGTACATATCTGACATTACTTATCCTGTACTGATCCTGAGTTACATCCTGTATTATACCCCAGAGCTGCACTCACTAATCTGTTGCTGGTACAGTCAAAAATAAATTTGAAGACAGTCGGCCTGCGAGAGGGTGTCCTGTTGTTTTTCCACCCATTGGCTGGATAATTATATGTGTAGCTCTCAGTAACACTTAAAAGACACGAGTCCGAAGAATCATGTTAAAAGTCTAAATTTTTTTTTTTTTTAATCGAATGATAAACCGACCTATAAGGTTTTCTGTAAGGTTTATAAACATTTGATGTCTAAAAATGTTCATTAGACGACAAGTATGAGAAAAGAGAGAAAAAGAACATACGGCCACACACCATGTGCAGCATCTACCACTATGGGTGACTATGCCTATACACGGAAATTCTGAGTCACCTCTTTATATTGTAGGCTTCCCTGCCCTCTACAGGTGTAAGATAAAGAGGAGATTTCCAGAAGATAAGTGTCCATCACACTCCAGACATCACAATGAAGCTCCGCGGAGAATCCTTCTCCTGCTCTGCCCTGAACTACAACAGTAAGATGGACGGGTCACTTTCTCACATTTTTAGATCTAACGCATACATGTTCTTAAACATGGTCTTTATAACCTTAGGATATGTTTGGAGATATTTACATGACTTGTTGTAGACATAGGTGGGCTACAAGATAGTATTGAGACGGTCAGGCTAACCCTTCATCTACAGCCAACATGTCTTAAATGGGCACCTGAGCATCAGAACTGGACATTAAAGACAAAAAGGTGAAGATGGCCAAAGGGATAGTCAAGTTAGTTGTTTGTGATTGGTGTCGCTCGGGTGTATGTGCCTTACTTACCTGAGGAAGCAATGCAAAGGATGTTATAAGGAATTAGGTACTAGTGGAGTCAGTGTAGATCTGGCCAATGTTCTGCTAGCGAAATGTTAGGTTTTAGCCAATGTGAAGGCTACTGTCCTACACCCCACTAATCTTAACATTGAAAAAAAGTAGGTGCATATACCTGTCCAGCAACCGCGCAACCACCACCAGTTTGGCGGCAGCTGTCGTATATGTGTAGTGTGGCGAACTCACCCTGCAACGCCCTCCCGGGTCTAAGGCCTGCCTAAAGCAGATAAAACGCCCTGACAAGGGCGACACCCACTATCAGGACCTAACGACAGTCCCTGAGCGACCCTACAAACATGATCAGGGGAACTTACTTTGTCTGGCAGCTTCTGGATGGTGGACAGGCAGGAGTGGGAATACAGGTATAGACCAGTGTTCACACTGGCGCACAGAAACCAACAAACTGAACGGTAACCGGAATGAAAGAATAGACCAGTGTTCACACTGTAGCACGGAATACTAACACATGCTGAGACCAACACACTGAGGGACAAACAACAGATATGACAGACACGGAGTCAACAAAACCGGGTCAAACACCAAAGTGGCGGCAAAGGTACAGAACGGATAGCAAATAGATGGTCGTAGGCAAGCAGAGGTCATAGACAAATAGCAAGAAACAAGCAAAAGCACTAGATCCACAGGAGACGAACTTACCAGCAAGGTCTGATGGGAGCAGGCAGGTATATAAGGGAGTCCAGACACGCCACCAGCAGGACACTGGGGGGTAACCCAGGGCTGAAATCCAAGGAGTAGGTGCGCGGCTCAGTCAACAAACACAAAGCCACAGTTCACACACACAAATTAACGCCATTTATCTCGTCAATTGCGGATAGAGCGACCGTTTACGGCACGGACCGTTACAGTAGTGTCTCTCCATTAAGAGCAGTAGTGGCCTCCTCAGTCATGACAATTTCCATTGATAGATCTCACACATCCCACAAAGTCTCACAATCTCACCAAATCAGCGTGACTGAAGGATGTCATCCCATGGAGTCGTGCACCAGTGGTGTGCACCATTCAGAGGTTCTGTGCACGTTAGTGTCTCAAACAAATCAGCTTGGCCGACAAATAACTAATAGTGTATAGATACTCTAAGGACCCTCCTTTTGGTCAATTGAGGATCAAATCCCCCCCCCCCCCCCTTGCCCCCCCTCCCACTGTATGGGATATTTTAAGTTTATTCCTTCCTTATTTACTTTTTAATAGAGTTAATTTTAGGTTGGACTTGGTTTCGTTTAACCTTACTCTTTCGTATGTGTCCAGCCTCATGCTAAAATAACATTAACCATCTTTACAAAAATAAAATGTCTTGTCTAGAAATTTGGCGGATAACTTCTGTGTCTATAGTGAAAAGCATCATAAATGTGATAGCCTCCTCGTACTGAACTATTCAAGTCATGGGATTAGACTTGTCCGGGTTAATCTATAGAGAAACATCAACGAATAATCTAGAAGCTCGTTGCTTTACGTTGTCATGCCCATTAGCCAGTGTCTAAGCATAATGCGACCCTGTATCTTCAACTACTTTTATTTATATGAAATGTGATGAATTTGTATATGGTATGAGATGACGAGTATACTCGTCCGAGTTGATGCGGTTCGAGTATTAAGGTACTCGAAACGGCTCGTTGCTCGGACGAGTTTTCCCCTGCTCGAGATCGAGCATTTAATTTAAAAAACAAGTGAAGAACAATGAAGCAATAGAATAAAAACAGTGAACCAGTGAACACCGGATCATTTAGTGAAAAACACAGTGAAGAATAGATTACAGATGTTTGGCACATCTGCTTACTTGGCGGAGATAGCGCGGAACGGTGCGAACAAAATAGTATGTGAATAACAATATATATGTTGTGAAGAACACCGGTGAGTCAGCACAGAGACATGGGGCAGCGGTCAGCACGGGACATCATGGATGCGGCACGGAGACATCGGGCGAGACACGCGGGCAGAGACATCGAGGGTCACGGACTACAGAGTTGAGGGGCACGAGACATCGAGGGCAGACACTGAGTGGTACGGAGCACAGGCCGGAGACATCGATGGGCACGGAGAACAATCGAGGTGCACGGACTCAGACGTCATCGAGGGCAGGAACGGCACGAATCGGGGGAGATCGAGGCCACGGAGATCGGGCACGGGATACACATCGAGGGGCACGGGGAGAACTATACGAGGGTCACGTAGACCATCATCGCGGGACGGAGACACATCGAGGGGCACGAGACATCAGGGGGCAACGGAGAACATCGAGGGCACGGAGACATATCGATGGGCACGGCGGATGCATCGAGGAGGCGCACTAGTGGAGACAAAAATCTGAGGTGCATCGGAGCATCGCGGTAGGCGACGGAGATCACCGAGCCGGGCACGGACGACATCGAGGGCACCCGGAGACACTCGAGGGTCACCGCGACAATCGAGGGGCACGAACATCGCAGGCACGTAGACTCGGGGAGACTTCATGGACAACAGAGCAGTCGGATCCCGTGACAGCGTAATCTCCCGACAATAAGATCATGTGTGCAACATCTGCAATCTATTCTCAACTGTGTTTTTTTCACTTAATGATTCCTGTTGTTCACCCTCTGTTTTTACTCTTTACTTCACACTGTTCTTTCCCAATCTGAAACATTTGTCGAATGAGACTCATATCATCGGCGCGGTTACAGTTAAGAAGTGCGATTGCGATGTTTGTCATACATCTGCCTTACTCTTATCAAAGAAGACAATTCTTTTTCAATTAATTAACCACATTTTATATTCCCGAACCACGTTCCCTTCTTGAAAAATTGCGGGTGCCGAGTCTCCCATCTGAACTTCAATGGGCTCGTCTATTTTCGGTCACGGCATCGAGCATCTGAAAGTTCGTCTCGAATAACGAGCACACTCGACATTTAGTGCTCGCTCATCTCTTCATTTTGATATTGTTACCCCATGAGACTTAAAATTATTTTAATAACTTATTATTGGGCCACATCATACCCCCCCAACCCCCCCCCCACCCCCCCCACCCCACCCCCCCCCCCCCCCCCCCCCCCCCCCCCCCCCCCCCCCCCCCCCCACCCCCCCCCCCCCCCCCCCCCCCCCCCCACCCCCCCTTCATCCCCCCCCACCCCCCCGCCCCCCCACCCCCCCCCCCCCCCCCCCCCACCACCCCCCCCCCCCACCACCCCCCCCCCCCCCCCCCCCCCCCCCACCCCCCACCCCCCACCCCCCCCCCACCCCCACCGCCCCACCCACCCCCCCCCGCGACCACCCCCCCAACCCCCCCCCCCCCACCCCCCCCCCACACCCCCCCCCCAATCCCCCCCCCGCCCTCCCCGCCCCCCCCCCCCCACCCCCCACCCCCCCAACGCCCTCCCCTCTCCCCCCCCCCCCCCGCCCCCACCCCCCCCCCACCCCCCCCCCCACCCTGCCCGCCCCACCCCACCCCCCCCCCCCACCCCCCCCCCCCCCAACCCCCGACCCCCCCCCGTCCGCCTGACCCCCCAACCCCACCAGCCCCCCATCCCCCCCCCCCCACACACCCCCCCGGCCCCCCCCCGCCCCCCCCCGCCCCCTCTGCCCCTCCCCCCCCCCCCCCCCCCCACCCCCCCCCCCGCCCCCCACCCCCCCCCCTTCCCCGCCCACCCCCCCCACCCCCCCCCACCCCGCCACCCCACTCGCGCCCCCACCGCCCCCGCCACCGACACGCCCCTCCTCCCCCCCCGCCTGCCACCCCCCCCCCCGCCCGCCCCCACCACCCCCCCCACAACGCCCCCGACCCCGCCCCCCCCCCCCCCCCCCCCCTCGGCCCACCCTCCCACCCCCCGGCACCCCCCCCCCCCCCCCCCCCCCCCCCCCCCACGCACCCCCCCCCCCCATCCAGACCCCTCCCCCCCCCCCCCCCAACCCCCCCCCCTCCACCCCAACCCTTCCGCGACGACGCCGCCCCCCCCCCGGAGCCCAGCCTCCCCACCCACCCCAGCCCCCCACCCACGCCACCCGCGCTGTCCCGCCCCCGCCCCCACCCCCACCCCACCCCCCCCCAACCCCCCCCCTACCCCCCCGCCCGCCGACCCCCCCCTCCCCCCCCCCCCTCCCCACCCGCCCCCCCCCCACCCCCCCCCCATCCCACCACGCCGCCCCCCCCCCCGCACCCCCCCCGACCCGGACACCCCCCCGCCGCCGCCCCCCCCCCCCACCGCCCCCCCCCCCCGCCACCCCCCCACCTCCACCCCCCACCCCCACCCCCCCCACCCCCCCCCCCCCCCCCCGCCCTCGCCACCCCCCCGCCCCAGCCCCCAACACACCCACCAGCCCCCCCCTCCCCCCTCCCCTCCCCCCCCCCTCCTACTCCCC
This sequence comes from Engystomops pustulosus, assembly GCA_019512145.1. NCBI lineage: Eukaryota > Metazoa > Chordata > Amphibia > Anura > Leptodactylidae > Engystomops > Engystomops pustulosus. The sequence continues at coordinate 168,898 of WNYA01000401.1, forward strand.
CCCCCACGCCCCCCCCGCCCCCAACTCCCCCCCGCCACCCCCCCCCCCCGGCCCCCCCACCCGCCCCCTCCCCCCCCCCCCCCCCAACCCGCCCCCGCCACGCCCCCCCTCCCAACCCGCCCCGCCCCCCCGGCCCACCCCCCACCCCCACCGTCCCTCCCCCCCGCCCCAACCACGAGACCCCCCTGCCCCACGCGCGCCCCTCCACCCCCCCACCCCCCCGCCCCCCCGCCCCCGCCGCCCCCCGTCCGCCCCCCCCCCCGCCCGACCTACGCCCCCCACCCCGACCTCCCCCCCCCGCCCCCCCCCACCACCCCCCCCCCGCACCCCTCCCCCCCGCACCAACCCGCCTCGCCCCCCCCGCCCCCGCCCCTTCGCCCCCCCCGCCACGTCCCCGACCCCCCTCCCCCCCCCCCCCCAGCCGGCCCCGCCCCCACCCCCACCCCGCACCGTGCCCCCTCCGCCCGACCCCCCCCCAGCGCCGCCCCCCCCACTCCCCCCCCGCCCCCCCCCCCCCACCACCCACCCCCCCTCCCCCCCCCGGGCCCCCCCCCACCCCACCACCCCCCGCCTCGCCTCAAACGAGGGCGCCCCCCCCTCCCCCCCCCCGCACCCCCTACCCCCGCCCCCCCCCCAGCCCCACGCCCCCCCCCCACCCCCCCCCCACCCCCGCCCTGCCCGGCCCCCCGCGTCCCCCACCCGGGGGGGCCTCCCCCCCCCCACCCCCCCTCACCCACGACCCCCCCCCGCCCCCCCCGCCCCCCCGCCCCCCCGCCCCCCCCCCCCCCCCGCACCCCGCTACCTAGCCCCCGCCGCCTCCCGAGCCCCCCCCCTCCCCCCGCGGCCATGCCCCGCCACCCACCCCCCACCGCCCCCCCCCCCACCCCCACCGGCACACGACGCGGAGCGCTACCCCGCCTCCACCCCGCCCCCCCCCCACTCACCCCCCCCCCGTCCCCACCGACCGGCTCCACCGCACCACCCCCCCCCACCCCCCCACCCCGCACCCCCCCGATCACGCCCGCCCCGCTCCCGCCGCCGACGCCCCCCCCCCCCCTCGCCCCTACCCGCGCCCCCCCCGCTCCACACGGCGCACTCGCGGCGCCCCCTCCACCCACCCCTCGACCCCACCCGACCCCACTCCGCCCGCCCGCACCGCCACCCCCCCCCCCCCCAGCCCCCCCCACCAGCCCCGCCCCCCCCCCCCACCCTCCGCCCCCCCTCCCCCCCCACCCCGCCCCCCCCCCCCCCCGTGCCCCCCCCCCGCCCCCCCCCCGCCGCCCCCCCCCGCCCCCCCCCCACGCCACAAACCCCGCGCCCCGACCGCCCCCCCCCCCCGCGCTCCCCCCTCCCCCCCCCCACCTCACCCACCGCACACCCCCACACCCCCCCCCCACCACAAAAGTTTTCCCAATTCTTTATTCCGGGTTTATTGACTTCATCACCACTACCATCATAGCTAATCAATGTTTTTCATTTTTGCGCTATCTCTTCTTCCAGCTTAGACCACCTAATCTGATCGGAGGGAGCCTAATTAGCATGTTCCATGGTATTTTCGTACTTTATATGCTAATTAGAACCTGTATAGACTCTTGGAGACCATTGCTGATCTGGTGGGTTGTGAGAGACATCTTGGGACCATTGCTGATCTTGGGCTGGAGTAGACATCTTGGAGACCATTGCTGATCTTTGTTGGGCTGGAGTAACTCTTGAGACCATGCTATCCTTGGGCTGTAGTAGACATCTTGGAGACCATTGCTGATGCTTTGGGCTGGAGTAAAGATGTCTACTCCAGCCCAAGATCAGCAATGGTCTCCAAGATGTCTACTCCAGCCCAAGATCAGCAATGGTCTCCAAATGTCTCTCCACCAAGATCATCAATGGCTTCCAAACTGTCTACCTCCAGCCCAAGATCAGCAATGGTCTCCAAGATGTCTCCTCCAACCCAAGATCAGCAATGGTCTCCAAGATGTCTACTCCAGGTCTAATTAGCATATAAAGTACTGAAAATACCATGGAACTATGCTAATTAGGCTCCCTCCTATCAGATAGGTGGTTCTAAGCTGGAGAAGAGATAGCGCAAAAATGAAAAAACATTGATAGCTATGATGGTAGTGGTGAAGGCTCAACTAAACCCGTAATAAAGAATTGGGACTGATGAATGTGGCAATAAGTAAGTTCTAAATAATTTTTAAGTCTCATGTGGGTAACAAAATATCACAATTAGAGATGAGCGAGCACTAAAATGCTCGAGTGCTCGTTATTCGAG
>WNYA01000402.1:0-10726 GCA_019512145.1 Engystomops pustulosus
TTGATAAGTACTCAGCTCCCGTTGATAAGTATTCAGCCCCTGGTGATAAGTATTCAGCCCCCGGTGATAAGTATTCGGCCCCTGGTGATAAGTATTCAGCCCCTGGTGATAAATATTCGACCCCTGTGGATAAGTGTTCAGTCCCCGGTGATAAATATTCGACCCCTGGTGATAAGTATTCAGCCCCTGGTGATAAATATTCGACCCCTGTGGGTAAGTGTTCAGCCCCTGGTGATAAGTATTTGCCCCTGATGATAAGTATTTGACCCCTGGTGATATGTAGTCAGCCCCTGTTCCGTGTTGTCCCATAATGTCCCACCTCCTGGTCTACTCCCCTACACACTAGAGGTGCAGAGCCGAGACCAGGAGGTGGGACAAGCTCCTGCGGCCTCCTTTTGGTTATTAAAAGAAAATGTACTCACCTTTTCATTGTTCTACCACAGTCATGCATTCTCCTCTTCCTGGGGCTCTGAGATGATGATGGGGTCACACATGCACCACGGGGTCACTTCAGGGGAGGAGATACCACCCCTCTTCCTTGCCATTTTGGAGCTCCATGGAGAGAAGGAAGCAGGAAAAGTGGATAAAGTTTTTTTTCTTTAATAACCAGGAGGGGAGAGAGGCCACAATATAAGTGAGAATGGAGGACAGAGACCACAAGAGATCAGAGGATCGAATAATAAGAGGGGGAGCAGTGAGGGGGCACAATAAGAAGGGGAGCAGAGAGGGGGCACAATAAGAGGGGAGCAAATAAGGGGCATGATTAGGAATGGTAGCAGAGAAATGGGGACCAATGAAAGGGAATGGAGTAGAAACTGGTTCTTAATAAGAGGGGAGCAGAGAAAGTGACCACAGGGGACGGGAGGGGGAATGGGGCATTGTACAGGGTGAGAATATACTGTGTAAGAGCCATTATTTTAGGTATTATACTGTGTGAGCATACTGGGGGGGGGGGTAAGGCATGGGCAAGGGGTGTGGTTTATCATGCAAAAAACATGCCACTCTTTTTCTCCCTCTTTCTTCAGCCCAGAGGTTGGGAGGTATGGCCATGAGTCTTCTTGGGAATGATGCAACAACTTATCTACTCCCTGCATCTTTGGAGCTCAGTCACATTGATCTTGGGGTTCTTCTTTATCTCTCTTACCAAGGCTCTTCTCTAAAAATTGTTTAGTTTGGCTGGGCGGCCAGGTCAAGGTAGAGTTGTAGTCGTCACAAATTTCTTCCATTTAAGGATTATTAAGGTCACTGTGCTCTTAGAAACATGGAGTGCTGCAAAATTTCTTTTGTAACCATGGCCAGATCTATGCCTTGCCACAATTCTGTTTCTGGGCTCCTTGGGCAGTTCCTTAGACCTCATGGTTCACATGTGCTTTGACATGCACTGTGAGCTGTGAGGTCTTATATAGACAGGAATGTGATCTCAAGGAGGAAATGGACAGCATGTGCGTTAAATATGAGGGTCCCAGCAAAGGGTCTTATACCATGTGATATTTCAGTTTCTTTACAGATTAATAAATTAGCAAAAGTATCTACATTTCAGTTTTTTTCTGTCAAGATGGGGGGAGAGTGCACATTAATGAGAAAAAAGAGTTTTTTTGTTTTTACCTATCTTCTGCAATGAAGCAAAGAGTGAAACATTTAAAGAGGTCTGCATATGTTCTGTACTCACTCTATATCCAATGTGCTTGGGAGCATCTCTGGTGCACCTTGTGCCAGTGTTACTGTTGGGGGAGTGTTTAGGTTGGGCCGAACTTGAACGGGTCTGTTCATCGCTAACCACTAGATTAGGGAAGGGTCTTATATTTATTAATATCATGATAATTATCACAGTGTCAGTGACTGTACTGATGTCTAGGAAGCCGGCAGCCGTTTTGAGAAGCATCAGAGACGTGATCTTTGAGTGTTGGGTGCCCTGCATGTCATACACATGAGACTTGACAACTTCATGTCCAAATTGGTATATAGCCCCCTCTATTCCTCTAAAACGTTCCTTTTTTTAATGAAAACGTCCTATTTCAGATTTTTCATTTCCTGTCTCCTGTCACCGCTCCCTAAGCTCTGGGATGAAGGACAGCGTGACGCTGACGCACACTGGACTTGTAGGGTGTTGTTTGTTGCCTGATGTGCTTCAGCAATCAGTCCCCTGTGTGGCTGCTTTTGCCTCCAACACTGGAGTCCTTTAAGGGCATCTACCATTATATTCACTAATGGTAGACTATTCCCACTCACAAGCTCCTCTGGAATTCCTCTTCTTGGAAGTTCTTTTAGTAGGATCCTGAACAGCACAATTTTGCAGAAAAGAAGATCATTTATTCACTCCGCCTCACTTGTCCAGTCCCGCCAGGTGCCTGTCACCAGCTCTCTGCAATCTCAACGGGTGAGACCAGGAGGGACCAGGTGGGACTGGACGAGTGAGGGGGAGTGTATAAATTATGAGGTTAAAGGAGCTCTGGTAATGTAAGCCTCTGAATAATTAGCATATTTTTTATAACTCTATTTTGTCGTAATCGCACCATTAAGGATGATCATAGTAAATAAGATAAAAAAAGACATCAGTCAAGTTATCAAGTCCAACCCAATACATGATACTGGGGCACATTTACTAAGGGTCTGAATCACGTTTTTCCGCCAGGTTTCCCGAATTTTTCCGATTTGCGCAAATTGCCCCGAGATTTTAACGCATGCGATCGGAAAACCGGAATACGATCGGAAAACCCTATGGATTTGGAAAAATCGCGCTTTTTTAAAAAACAGTGTCGCTTGACACACACTTACATGCACCACGAATAGGATGGTGAACTCCGGCAGACCTCGGCGCAGAAGCGACACCTGGTGGACATCGGGTACACAACCTTAGAGAATCGTCGGAAGACCCGAATTCTCGTCGGAGAGAGCGCCGCTGGATCGCGACAGGACCGGGTAAGTAAATCTGCCCCGTTGTGTTAAACCGTAATTCTGAAGGAGCTTGTGAGTAAGACTAGTCTACCAACAGTGAAAATGATGGTAGAGGTCCTTTGACCTGACACATGTGATAGGACATAGAGGGTAGGCTGGCAACTCCGTGTCGGTGTCCATGACGGAAGTAAATGCCACCTGATCTGGAATTCAGACTGACAAGTGTGTGGAGCACCGGGCAATGTTGCTGGGGTCTTGCCTCACCACCATAAACATCCAGCCATAAAGGACACGTATAGTCTCTGGCCATACATAAGCCGACTCTTCTTGGGGTAGCTTGAAGCTTCCTTGGTCTGACAACTAGGACAACACTTCAAAGGTCAAGAAAGGATCGGGCTTGAAATATTGGCCCCCATTTATCAAAAACAGTGCAGTGTGTACTATGTGCAGTTTACCTGTGTAGTGTGCAGAGGCACCAAATTCATGAATTGTGGTGCACGTTCTTCATGAATCTGGCGCTCCCTGCAGTGCTCTGGAAGTGTGCGCCATGGGGGGCATTTATTATATCCTTAGCGCCTTTAAATTTGTTCCAGTTTTGCATGGAGTCGTCTCTAGAACTCCTGTGCCTTATTTTCATGTTTGTTGTGCCGCTTTTCTTACTATTCTACAAACCTTTTTCCCCAGTGAAAAAGGGACACGGCTTATTGTCTTCGCTCTCTTTATGTTGTATTTATGTTTAATTTATGCCTATTTTGGGCACAATAATAGGCACAAAATTGGACAAGCTAAAACCTGGTCTAAAACAAATATTCCAAGGCTTGGACACCATATTCAGGAAAACCTAAAAAGTGCGTTTATTTGTGGGAAATTAATGTTACGGCTTTGCTGCTTATCCCCAACAAGTAACGGCTACATTCCAAATGCCTTTTCATTTCAAATATATCGCCATTCTTTATTGTGTCCTCGGTTCGAATGCAAATTTTTATCTTCATCATTTTGAAAATATGTACATTCTTCAGTATATTGATCATCGAAGAGACGGGTAAAAAAAAAGGTCTATTATGTGCTGCTTGGTGGATACAATATTTTATTCATAGTTTGTGTACAAGGTGGACTACGCGTTTCGGGAATGGACCGTTCCCTTCATCAGGTCCAATGATATATTCCTTAATGAGATAGCTTTCCGGGTAATAGGCAGTTCTGTCCCATGGGGATAGTCACATGAAATGATCTAGTCAGGAGGGGACCTTCCATCGCCTGAGAGTCAGATGCCATGTATACTGATTGAGGATGCAGCACGGGATGAAATGTTGCTTGCGCCGCGAGTCAGTTGGAACGCTGGCTAAGCAGTAACAGCCCCTTTAGGTACACATTTTTTGAAACAAATTAAAGGGGTACTCCCATCTTGGCATTGACATTTAACTCTTCTGTTTGAAGATCATTTCCCATAAATGTAGCCATTACGGTCGCTTAGAAACAAGATTATTGTCCTTGGATACGACCACCGCTGCTGGAGTGATTGTACAAAGAAACAAATTGTTTATGCATATAAAATGTCCAGGAGATACTACATATCCTGCAGCCGTCCTGTGGTAATGAGCATTGAATCTAAGTGATCTGTCAGGCCCCAATAGCTCATGTTCTTAAAGTGCAGGGGTGGTTGTATCCACGGACAACCAAAGACAACATGGCTAGTGTTATTTATGTTAACACTACTACATTTATAATAGCATCCGATTGAAGAAATGTCTGTACATGGATGAATTAAATTAAATGTGCCCAGATGAGAATACACCCTTAATGAATTCAGATCCTGTTACTTCTAGGAGGTGTGTATGTGGTAGAAGGAGCCTCAGGATATGAAGAAGAATAAATAACACAGGGTCCGGGAATATATCCTGGTTGACTTTACTTCTTTAATTAAATCTTCAGGAACATTGTCATCACATTATCTCATCTCTAGGTAACACTCCAGGAGGAAAGACATTGGGGGTTTTTTATCATATGATAGCCCCTCCCCCCGACCCTACGGTGCGGCCAGATACATAAAGAGGCTTAGGCGTCCCAGGGAGCAATTTACTCAGGGGGTAAATAATTGTGATTATTTCACGCCAGTATTTTGGGCAGAAGCCAGTCTATCCACTTTATATATGGACTGGAGATTGTTCAGTACATTGTCTATGGGGAGATCACACTCTGCCCCATCAAAAACAGTGCAAACTGAACTATGTGCAGCTGCCTGTGTACAGTGCAGGGGGCGCCAGATTCATGAATTGCGGTGCACATTCTTCATACTAGTGCCCCCTGCACTGCTCGGGAAGTGTGCACTCATATTTTATTTTTTGTGCACTTTGTTTACACCACAGAATTGTACGATCTATGTAAAAGGAGCACAAATAAAAGTTGGTCTCTGCACTGCACTGCAAGAGTCTCTGCACTCTGTCGGGGCAGTGCAGATTCATGAAGAATGTGGGCCAGAAATCCTGAATATGGCACCCCTGCACACTACACAGGCAAACTGCACATAGTTCAGTTTGCACTGTTTTTGATAAAGGTGGGCCATTTTTCAATCTGATCTGCTCCTCCTGCTCTATAACATGCATCCTGCAGATAGGACACTATGTACAATCTGCTCAGCTCCTCCTGCTCTATAACATGCTCCCTGTAGATAGGACACTATGTACAATCTGCTCAGCTCATCCTGCTCTATAACATGCTGCCTGCAGATAGGACACTATGTACAATCTGCTCAGCTCCTCCTGCTCTATAACATGCTGCCTGCAGATAGGACACTATGTACAATCTGCTCAGCTCCTCCTGCTCTATAACATGCATCCTGCAGATAGGACACTATGTACAATCTGCTCAGCTCCTCCTGCTCTATAACATGCTGCCTGCAGATAGGACACTATGTACAAACTGCTCAGCTCCTACTGCTCTATAACATGCTGCCTGCAGAGAGGACACTATGTAGAATCTCCTCAGCTCCTCCTGCTCTATAACATGCTGCCTGCAGAGAGGACACTATGTAGAATCTCCTCAGCTCCTCCTGCTCTATAACATGCTGCCTGCAGATAGGACACTATGTAAAATCTGCTCTAGTTTTCTGCAGAGTTCTCTGAGCTATCGCTGGTTTCCAGATGTTAAAGTGAAAGCTCTTTATGACTTTTTGAGGACTTATTGCGACTTTTGTTCAAAAAAGTTGCTAAATCTCTAAACATCTGAGAATGTTTACAAAGGAAATACACCTAATACACCTAATACACATCTGACCAGCAGAAAAGTAGAAAACAAAAGCAATGACGCATCCGCTATAGAATTAGCAATAACAATGTTATAAAAGCAACAACATATGTGCAACTGTAACCTTAAATAATAATAATACCCTGTTTCCCTGAAAATAAGACAGTGGGGCAGATTTACTTACCCGGTCCATTCGCGATCCAGCGGCGCGTTCTCTGCGGTGGATTCGGGTCCGGCTGGGATTCACTAAGGCAGTTCCTCTGACGTCCACCAGGTGGCGCTGCTGCGCTGAAAAGCATCTGAACGCAATGGAATTCACCGGGCCGGACCAAGTGAAGGTAAGCGCGTCCCAAGCAACACTTTTTTTGTTTTAAATGCGGCGGTTTTTCCGAATTCGTTGGGTTTTCGCTCGGCCACGCCCCCCGATTTCCGTCGCGTGCATGCCGCCGCCGATGCGCCACAATCCGATCGCGTGCGCCAAAATCCCGGGGCAATGCAGGGAAAATCGGCGCAAATCGGAAATATTCGGGTAACACATCGGGAAAACGCGAATCGGGCCCTTAGTAAATGACCCCCAATGTGTCTTATATTAATTTTTGCTTCTTAAGAGGCACTGGGTCTTATTTTCAGGGGGATTCTTATTTTTCCATGAACAAGAATTTACATTTTAAAAATGTTGAAAAATCATCTTCTAAAAAATCCTCATGACTCTCCAAACTCTGAACTATTGGAATATTTGGCCCCAATCTCTCATGTTCAGTAAGCTCCTCCTGCTCTATAACATGCTACCTGCAGATAGGACACTATGTAGAATCTCCTCAGCTCCTCCTGCTCTATAACATGCTCCCTGTAGATAGGACACTATGTACAATCTGCTCAGCTCCTCCTGCTCTATAACATGCTGCCTGCAGATAGGACACTATGTACAAACTGCTCAGCTCCTACTGCTCTATAACATGCTGCCTGCAGAGAGGACACTATGTAGAATCTCCTCAGCTCCTCCTGCTCTATAACATGCTGCCTGCAGAGAGGACACTATGTAGAATCTCCTCAGCTCCTCCTGCTCTATAACATGCTGCCTGCAGATAGGACACTATGTAAAATCTGCTCTAGTTTTCTGCAGAGTTCTCTGAGTTATCGCCTGTTTCAAGATGTTAAAGTGAAAGCTCTTTATGACTTTTTGAGGACTTATTGCGACTTTTGTTCAAAAAAGTTGCTAAATCTCTAAACATCTGAGAATGTTTACAAAGGAAATACACCTAATACACCTAATACACATCTGACCAGCAGAAAAGTAGAAAACAAAAGCAATGACGCATCCGCTATAGAATTAGCAATAACAATGTTATAAAAGCAACAACATATGTGCAACTGTAACCTTAAATAATAATAATACCCTGTTTCCCTGAAAATAAGACATTGGGGCAGATTTACTTACCCGGTCCATTCGCGATCCAGCGGCGCGTTCTCTGCGGTGGATTCGGGTCCGGCTGGGATTCACTAAGGCAGTTCCTCCGACGTCCACCAGGTGGCGCTGCTGCGCTGAAAAGCATCTGAACGCAATGGAATTCACCGGGCCGGACCAAGTGAAGGTAAGCGCGTCCCAAGCAACACTTTTTTTGTTTTAAATGCGGCGGTTTTTCCGAATTCGTTGGGTTTTCGCTCGGCCACGCCCCCGATTTCCGTCGCGTGCATGCCGCCGCCGATGCGCCACAATCCGATCGCGTGCGCCAAAATCCCGGGGCAATGCAGGGAAAATCGGCGCAAATCGGAAATATTCGGGTAACACGTCGGGAAAACGCGAATCGGGCCCTTAGTAAATGACCCCCAATGTGTCTTATATTAATTTTTGCTTCTTAGGAGGCACTGGGTCTTATTTTCAGGGGGATTCTTATTTTTCCATGAACAAGAATTTACATTTTAAAAATGTTGAAAAATCATCTTCTAAAACATCCTCATGACTCTCCAAACTCTGAACTATTGGAATATTTGGCCCCAGTCTCTCATGTTCAGTAACAGCACTTTTCTTAAATGACCACTTCATGTCCATGTAGCTGCTTGTAGCGCATGTGTCCTGCAACAGTCATTTTTTTTTTTTATTCTGCAATTCTTCCCCACGTCACAACCTATTGCAGCATCTAAAAATCTACTAATACTAATGTATGGCGCGGGGGGAGATGTAGCAATGACGGCCGCTAGGTCTTATATTCAGGGGAGGCCTTATATTTCTAAGATTCAACAAAATTGTACTAGGTCTCATTTTCGGGGGATGTCTTATTTTAGGGGAAACAGGGGTAATAGCGGTAATAATAATAATCTGCATTATATCCTCCTATACAGAGCCTGTGTGTATGTAGGAGACGGAGCGGTGGGCAATGTACGTGGAGCAGATCTGGTTGGTATATATATATATATCAGACGAGGTCCGGGAACATGTCCTGGTTTAGGTTTTTTAATTAATCATACAGTTACCGTATATACTCGAATATAAGCCGACCCAAATATAAGCTGAGGCCCCTAATTTTACCACAAAAAACAGGTAAAACCTATATTTTTTTTTACTCAAGTATAAGCCGAGTGTGGGTTTTCAGCACATTTTTTTGTGCTGAAAAACTAGGCTTATACTCGAGTATATATGGTACATTGTCAGGTGTGACTCCACGTGGTATCTGAGCGTCCCCTACCCAATGTCCTGGAACAACAACAACTCCAATCCATCAATTCTATGTAATCAGCCCCTCAGTGTATAAGTGGGAGACACAATTATGTCCTCTGGATTTAACCCTTCCAGAATCAGTTATTTTGTTGCCTTTTTTTTACTTCCTGCTGTCCAAAAATCCATAATATTCTGAGTAATTCCCAAAAAATTCCTAATGCAGTGGAATAGACAAAAAAAAAAGCACCAAAACAGCAAAACAGGAAAGGTCTTTTAAGCAAATCTACCATCAAAATCCATTATGATAAACCAGGGACCCTTATATCTTCTTATATTTGTTATCCATGGCCTCTTTCTTCTAAAATCAACTGTATGCTAATGAGCCTCCGAGCTGTAGCTTCACAGGCTTTTACACTGTGCAGGAGCACTTCCCCTTCCACTGTGTGGCATTGTATTAAGCAGAGGGAGGGGAAGTGCTGAGGGAGAAGAAGACAGTGTAACAGCCTGTGAAGCTGCAACACGGAGGGGCTCTGGTAGTTCGCCGGAGTTCATCATTCTATGCTGGGTGCAGGTAAGTGCGTGTCAAGCGACACTTTTTTTAAAAAAATAGCGTGATTTTTACGATTTTTACGATGGTCACGCCCCCCCATTATTTCCGTCGCATGCATGCCTGCGCCGATGCCCAACAATCCGATCGCGTGCGCCAAAAACCCGGGGCAATTCAGGGAAAAACGGCGCAAATCGGTAATACTCGGGAAACCCGACAGAAAAATATGATTCGGGCCCTTAGTAAATGATCCCCATTGTGTTCAACTGTTTTTTGGATAGGACAGAGTTAAATACCTGGGCATATACCTCACTGCGCAGTATAAATGTCCATATTAAAAGCTCATAATACACAGAGGTAATTATATACAAATATATTTAACAAATATAAATATATATATACTTTATTTTCTAGATAAGAAGACATCCAGCAGATAATAGAGGTAGTAAAATACGTAATAAAGAGTTAATAAAATAAAATGTAACTTGTACAAACTGTGTGTACACAACAATTCTGCAGCAGCTCACAGTGCAGGCAGAATCGGTGTCTAGAGCAATTTGGGGGGTCCAGGAGCGCGAGGCCCTGGGCCACCTCCCATATTATCCTAATGAGAATCCACCATGTGTCCGGATGTGTAAGTTTTGTATTCTCCTCTCAATGTCCTACCGATGGCCATATGGACCTATAGTTCTGGTTAACTTATTAAGAGAATAGCCGAGGATGGAATTATAGCTTCCGGATGTACCAACATTTTCATCTGTTCCTGCCATATGATGAAGCAGCTTTATCATAATTGAGATTTTATTCAATAAAACAAAATTAACAAAATATAAGAATTGACCAAAGAACTGATTTATTTCACCGCAGTAGAGATATATTAATTATACAGATCATCACAACCATCCTGATTAATATATCGTATATACTCGAGTATAAGCCGACCCCAGTATAAGCCGAGGCCCCTAATTTTGCCATAAAAACCTAGGAAAACCTAATGACTCGAGTATAAGCCGAGGGTGGGAAATGCATTGGACACCACCTCCCCAGTATATACCCTGCCCCATAGTATATAGCCAGCACCTGCCCCCCAGTATATAGCCTGCCAGCCCATATTCCCCAGTATATAGCCAGCCCCTTGCCCCAGTATAAAGCCAGCAGTGGGGGAAGCCGGAAAGGTGAATTTTAATATATTTTTTTACTCGAGTATAAGCCGAGTTTTTATTTTTTATGTGCAGAAAAACTAAGCTTATACTCGAGTATATATGTAATATAATACTTCCCACGCAGTGAGATACTGATCAGTTTTGTATAAATTGGTTGTGATATAAATGAAATCATCTGGAATCCAGGGACACAATTTACTTTAGAGATGAAGACACTAAAAA
>WNYA01000402.1:19160-98285 GCA_019512145.1 Engystomops pustulosus
GCACTATTATTTATGTACAGTATGGCACTATTATTTATGTACAGTATGGAACTATTATTTATGTGCAGTATGGAACTATTATTTATATGCAGTATAGCACTATTGTTTATGTCCTGTGTGGCACTGTTATTTGTCGACTGCTCTAGCTCCGGTATGCTATACAGGACACATACCCCAACTAACCTCTCAAAAGGCCAGTCCTTGCAATTCAGTCAACCAATCCTTAGTAGGCTTTCCTAAGGCACTTTCTCCCATGGGATGGTGCCTGAGTCAAAGCTTCTCAACCCTTTTGGTGTTGGAGTAGTGTATAATAGCCTCCTATGGTGTTGGAGTAGTGTATAATAGCCTCCTATGGTGTTGGAGTAGTGTACAATAGCCTCCTATGGTGTTGGAGTAGTGTATAATAGCCTCCTATGGTGTTGGAGTAGTGTATAATAGCCTCCTATGGTGTAGGAGTAGTGTATAATAGCCTCCTATGGTGTAGGAGTAGTGTATAATAGCCTCCTATGGTGTTGGAGTAGTGTATAATAGCCTCCTATGGTGTTGGAGTAGTGTATAATAGCCTCCTATGGTGTTGGAGTAGTGTATAATAGCCTCCTATGGTGTTGGAGTAGTGTATAGTAGCCTCCTATGGTGTTGGAGTAGTGTATAGTAGCCTCCTATGGTGTTGGAGTAGTGTATAGTAGCCTCCTATGGTGTTGGAGTAGTGTATAATAGCCTCCTATGGTGTTGGAGTAGTATATAATAGTCTCTTAGTCGGCCTATTTCCTGACATTCCGGTCCACATCTTCTCTAGTACGAGTGTGGAGGTCATGGAACCCACTTACGAACAAATCCGGTGAGTTTTATCATCTCAAGTTCATCTTTATTTTCTCTTAAAGTGGGCACTGAGGGCAGGGGGGTATCAGTGAGGATAACTTGTATTAAAATATTAAAATAATCTGTAAGTCATTCAATTTTTTACTTAAATTATCAAGTGAATAAAGTTGGGATGTTACCATGCATGGTGGGGGGCACAATAGGAGGGGTATAATACAGCATGGGGGTCGGTAGGGATGTGGACACTCTATTGGATGGTTTCTCTTTCTGTGAAGTAAATGTTAGGAGTTGTAGTATGACTTATGGTAATACTCATAATGTATTTATAATCTATACATCCCGTAGAAGTCAGTATTGTCTCCTGGAAGCTCCTTGGAGGGGAATCGGACATCAGGTCATTGCGCCTACACATGAGATACTTCAGGGGGCTTTCATTCCCTTATTCTACTTATCTCTTATCTATGGTGGTCCCGGTGGCCGACTCCCATTAATCAGACATTTTTCCACAAAGGGGAGGATTTGGTATGTCTGAGCCCCCTTCCCCATAATTTAAGGTTCTGCACAGAAAGTCCAGTAGATAGGTAACTCCTAGACCTTGTGTTCCCTAGTAGATGGAGCACAGACCACCATTGCCTGGACTTTGTGTGGTTACAGCCAGTGTATGGCCCCCAAGAACTGGAGTTGTAAATAATTGTATTATGTGATCCAGAACATCTCCCATAGGGACAAGTGTCTTTCGGGAATAATTTACACCTCTGTATAACCTCCTCATGGTATGAAGCCAATAAGCACACACAATAATTCCTCTTATTTCCATGTAGAATTGCTTTTATTTAGTCAAAAATGAACAAAATGTTATATGGACAAAGTCTTCTTAAAGGGGTATTCCAGGAGAACACAAGTGAGTAGATATCCATGTAGTACCTTTTCTGGCCACTACATGATCGAGAGAGCTTTGTTAGTTAGCACTACTGTAGTAGTAGGTTGGACCCTTCAAATCTGGTATTGATGAACAGTTAAAGATAAGGGCTACTTGGGCACACCCACTAAAATGATTTAATAGACCCTCTTTCTATAAAATGGAGCCCAGTTGGGTACATTTTGGGTTGTCTCTTTCTAGACCTCTAGGATCCAGTAGTGGGGTAGAGTGTGGGCCCACCGGAGGATCCTATGATCCTCCGGTGGGCCAGTCCATGAATAAGGATAAGTTACATGAATAGTGTAATGCCTAGAATACCCTTTAATTCACCCCCACCACTTGAAAATATGGAGGCTGACTTTAAATAATTTTGTTTTTGCATCGGCACGAGGCCTTGCATTTAGCGCTAATATGATCAGACCGCGGGCAGCTCTGCTTTAAGTCTGGACAGTTTGTGTACTTCGAGAACCACCTACTTCAAACTTGTACAATAGAAACTACACTTTATAATTGCCCATTATAACATCTCCAACAATGCCTTACTTTTCCGTATGACCGTTCATCCACTTTCCAATATGTACATATTTTATGTAACACACAGTTTAACATTTAACCATTTTATGCCTTAAGTGTGGTTAAGATTGACCACAATACCCAGTCACTTTTTCGGTAAGGTCCAGCACCCCCGAAACGATCACTGCTTACACCTGTGCATACTCCTCCAATCCAATCTGGACCCCACCCCATCCACTGGAGTTCAATCCGAGTTTGGCGGACCATAACAAGAAGGCCCATCTTAGACGTCAACCCATCTCCAGCGCTTAACTGTCGACCCTTATGGCGCAAAATCCCAATCTTTAGATAAAGATTGTGTTGGTTTAAAAATCATAAGGCCCCACAACCGCTACGACGTCATACAGCATCTTACCCCGCACTGCATTTACTTGCTTGTTCGTATTTTCCATTGCCACTCAGCACAGTCGATGAAAAGATGGAGGAGTCCCAAAATCATCCCAACAAGCACTGTCACCTCCTCCCTCCTATCACGTCCGGTTATATCGGGGTTGGCAACCTGAGCGAGACGAGTGGAGTGTGTGTTGTTTTTTGGCTTTTCTTCTTATTGGTTCCCTTTACTTTAGGAGCTAAATGATGAACGACATAAAAATTCACCGCACTACTCGTGGCTCATATATTCCATCTGTCAACGACTGTCAGATAAGCCTGCTATAATTAGACACTCAGCTAAACCAGCTCTACACTGGCTGCCGGATAGAATAATTATAAGGACAATTATCCTACAACCACCTAAGAACCAGGACAGCAATGGACGTGCGGAATTTCTCATGGTGGATGCCAAGGTTTGCATTTGGAGTTGATTGGACTTAGTCTGTGGGTTTGGACTTTGCTCTTACACTTCTTTGGACGAATATTACCTTGCTAATTTTCTATTTCAGCAAGTTATTTTAAAATGCTGGTATGGAAGAGCGAAATAGCCCAGAGGACAATTGCGATTGGGTGGCCTTGAGATTGGTGTTTGGATGATCAGTTTATGGGTTAACCCTTATAGGGTAGAGATAGGCGTTGAAAAATCCGGCACACACGACGTGCGCAATCTTCTTGGTTGTATAGAGTCATAGAATCCCCCAAAAAACTTTCGAAAATTTTCCTCCGTGACAGCATACCTGAAAACATGTGGTTGTAGGGTTGAAATAGATGCACCTACTTGGTAGTGAGCTCAGATAAGAGCTTTCTGGAGGGAATTGAATTAGATTTGATCTGTAAAATCTGTATTTTGGATTAATAAATATGCAGATTGGGCTCAAGAGTTGGAATATACGGTCACGACATTATTATTTTTGCCCATGCTGGGGAGCTGGTTACGATTGCTGGGGGGAGCTTTATATATATTGCTGGGAGCTGTCATCCAATTGCTTTCTGGTGACGCCTTATAAGTGATATGCTGGTGGGAGCGATATATATTGGTTGCTGGGGAGCTGTATATATTGATGCTGGGGAGCTGTAATATAGGATCGCTGGGGGGAGCTAATAAGGGATTGCTGGGAGCTGATATAGTGATTTGCTGGGAGCTGTATATAGTTGATTGCTGGGTCAGGCTTTAATACCGTTATTGCTGGTTGTAGCTGTATATTGTTTTGTCTGGGGGGGCTGTATAATGGTTGCTTGGGGGAGCTGTATATCGTGATTGCTGGGCGGGTGTCTGTATCCCAGTGATTAGCTGTGGGAGCTGTATATAGTGATTGCTGTGTAGCTGTATACAGTGATTGCTGGGGAGCCTTTATGTTATTGCGGGGTAGCTATATAATAGTGGTTGTGGGGAGCTGTCTCTAGTGATCTGGGAGCTTGTCATATAGTTATTGCTGGGTGACTATATATATGGTTGCTGGGAATCTGTAGATAGTGATTGCTGGGGAGCGTATATATTGATTTTGCTGGGAAAGCGGTATACAGGTTTGCTGTGGAAGCTGTATATAGTTAATTGCTTGGGGGCTGTATATTAGTGGTTGCTGGGTGTCTTATATAGTGCTTGCTGGGATCTGTATACATTGGATTGCTGGGGAGCCGCTTATATATTAGTGAATTGCTGGGGGACTAATGTTTATAGTGGCTTGCTTTGGTGATTTATAAGTACAGTTATCTGGGGGGACTTGTATATAGTTGTTTGCTGTGGAAGCTGGTAGTAGTGATTGCTGGGGTACTGTATACCGTGATTTGCCTGGGGAGGCTGTCTCTATTTATTTTCTGTGGTGAGCTATGTATTTCTCGAAGTGCTGGGGGAGCTGTATATAGTGATTGCTGGGGGAGGCTGTATATTATTGATTGCTGGGGTTGGGGCTGTAGCTAGTGGATTGCTGGGGGAGTTGTATATAGTGATTTGCTGGGGGACTTTCAATAGTATTGCTGGGGAGCGTATATAGTGTTGCGGGGGGAGCTATATATAGGTGGTTGCTGGGGGACGCTGTATATAGTGTTGCTGGGAGCTGATATAGTGTTGCTGGTGGAGCTCAGTATAGTGTGGCCTGGGAGCTTTATATAATGATTGCTGGGGACTGTAATATAGTGATTGCTGGGGGAGCTGTATATCGTGATTGCGGGGGGTGCGCTGTATATATTGATTGCTGGGGAGCCTGTACTAAGTGATTGCTGGGGGAGTTGTCTATGTGTTGCTGGGGGGAGCTGTATCTCGTGATGTCTTGGGACTATATATAGTGTTTGCTGGGGCGCTGTAGATAGTGATTGCTGGGGAGCTGTATAATTGATTGCTGGGATCTGGATATATTGATTGCTGGGGGAGCGTATGTATGGCTTGCTGGTGGGTGGCTGTACTAGTGGTTGCTCGGGTAGCTGTATATATGTGAGGTGCTGGGGGAGCGGGTATACATGATGCTAGGGGGGCTGTAAGAGTGATTTCTGGGAACGAATGTATATATATTGTGTTGCCGGGGGAGCTGTATATGTGATGTGCTGGGGAGCTGTATATATGATTCTGGGGGAGCGGTATATAGTGGGTTCTGGGTAGCTGTAATATTGATGCGGGGTCAAGCTGTATACATTGATGCTTGGGAGGCTGTATATATGATTGCTTGTGGGAGCTAATGTAATATATTATAGCTGGGGACTGTATATAGTGATTGCTGGAGGCTTATATGTGATTGGCTGGGGGATCTATATATAGTGGTTGCTGGGAGCTGTATATAGTGATTTCTGGGGACTGTATATAGGATTGCTGGGGAGCTGTGCTACAATGGATTGCTGAGAAGCTGTATGTAGTGATGCTGGGGGGCTGTAGTATAGTGGTTGCGTGTATCGTATATCTGATTCCTGGGGAGCTGTATATTTGTTCTGGGGTAGCTATATATGAATTTCTGTGGGAGCTGGTATCATTATCTGCTGGGGAGACTGTATATCTGATTGCTGGGGGCTACTGTATATATAGGATGGTTGCTGGGGAAGCTTTATACAGTGATTGTTGGAGCGTCTACCGTGCTTTGCGGGGAGCTATATATAGTGTTGCTAGTGGAGCTATAATAGTTGTTGCTGGGTGAGCTGATAGTGATTGCTGGGGGGGCTAATGTATCTATAGTGTTGCTGAGGAAGCTGTATAGTAGTGATTGCTGGGAGCCTGTAAATATAGTGATGCTGGGGTAGCTGTATATAGTGGGTGCTGGTGGAGCTGTATATAGTGATTTCTGGAGTTCCGGGGGCTTTATATAGTTATTTACTGGGGACTGTATATCTGTTATGTATGGTGAGCTGTTATAAGTGAGATTGCTGGGGGCGCTGTCATATCAGTGTTGCTGGGGGAGTTCGTGTGGGACAGTTATACAGTGATTGGGGGGCTGTTATTAGTATTGCTGGGGAGCTGTATACAGTGTTTGTGGGGGCGCTGTGTATTGTGATTGCTGGTGGCAGCGTGTCATATATCGGGTTGTGGGGGGCGCGGATAACGAGCTTATTGCTGGGGCAAAGCTGTTGTAGTGTCTCTGGGTGAGTCTGTATATGAGGTGATTGCGGGAGTCTAGGTGCGGGAGCGGTTACTCAGTGGTTTGCTGGGGGATCTGTATCTAGTGCGATTGCTGCGGGGGCCGTTATATAGTGCATTGCTGTGGTAGCTGTTTAGTGATTGCTGGGGAGATCTTATATATGTGTGCGGGGGCTGTTATAGTGATTGCTGGGGGAGCTCCTGTATTAGTGGTTGCCTGGTGGGAGCTGTATATAGTGATTGCCTGGGGCATTTATATAGTGTCTGCTGGGGGAGCTGTATATAACTCTGCGGGGAGAGCTGTATATTGCTGCTGTGAGCTCTATAGTGTTATGGGGGAGGTGATATTAAGTGACTGGGCCTGTTTGGACGGCTGGCTAGTCTAGTGATTGCCTGGGGAGCTGTATACTCTGGATTCGTGTTGCGGCGCTGCGCGTGTGTGCCCGCCGCTGTAGATAGTGATGCTGGGAGCTGTATACAGTGAATTGGCGTGTGGGCTATAACGTGTTGCTTGGGGGCTGTATATAGTGCATTGCGGGGGATGCTGTATATCAGTGATGGTTTGGGGAGCTCATATCTAGTGAGTTGCTGTGGTAGCTGATATATAGTATTGGCTGGGTGGGTGACTGTTAGTGATTGGCTGGGGATGGCTGATATATAGTGAGTTGCTGGGTGCGAGTATATATGATGCATGGGCGCTAGGCGTATATATTGATTGCTGGGGGATCTATATATTGTGGTGCGGGGAGCATGTATATAGCTGATGTGGGGGGGGGCCGTTTGTTGATTATTTGTTCGTCCGTCGGGTTAGTTGGGTCATGGGGGCCGTGGGGTGTAGTTGTAGAGCGGATAAGTATTGTAGGAATGTAATAAGGGTGGAGTGCAGATTATTTTTTTTAGGTAGAACCTGATGTTCAGTGATGTATTTCTTCTGGTTTGCTCTGTGATTGTATATTTTGTATTTATGTATAAGATAAATACAATGTTATATTGTATGGCATTTGTAGCCCTGCTGTGGAAACAAAGAAATAAAATACAGCGTATAAAAAAAAATATTTTTAGCCTTCTAGACCATTTGGAAGGTATTCAACCAGAAACCTAAAGTACCGCAAACTTATCGTTCAACTTGACGAACCCCAATGCAGAAAGACTGTGCAGCCGACTGCATCCAACACTGTAGAAGCGTAGAAAGTCATATATATTATTACATTGTGGCGCCTCCCTCAACATGGACATTCTTGCCTATTTCATCCTATGCACGGAGGATGGTGTCAGGTGAGGTACGGATAAATACTAGATATGATACAGGATCCGAACAATCCAACATCGGAGACGACAGGAAGTGCCGAGACAAGAAAAAACGGCTCCAACTGCCATGTTTGTCAGCACCAATGAAAAAAGCCGCTACAAAGACCAAACTGTACCCGCTCTTACCAAAAATTTTTTGTATGATCTTCTTTCTTAATTTTTTTATCAGAATGGAACTTAATCATTGATTTTTCTTACTTGATTATTGCAGGTATGGAACAACATTGGTGCGGGAGAAGCTAAAGTGGCCACAGGCAGTGCGGGCAAGCACAGCTCGACGTGACGTTCAGAGAACTGAAGGTCCGTCTATGTTGTCCATTTGGTCATTACACCTGGTAACCTTGTTATAGGAACAACCAATTTTACACATTTAAAAAGTATTATTATTTTTTATTATTTATTTATTTTGGATAAATGCTACCAATTTATTTTCTGAATTCATATACGAGACGGCCCCCTATTAAGGGACACCCTACTTACATACTCCGCCCTTGTTAAAGATGGACCCCCTTTGCCCACCTGACCTCTGGTGACCTTCTCTGGATGTTACTCATAGTCCCAGGCTGCACATTAATCAGTCTGTAAGATGTCTGTAGTGAAGCTTATATTGAATCATTGGTCCAATACAGCAAATATTTTGATATTCCAATGAATCACTACGGGTCAGAAAAAAAACCATGTCTAGACTACAATTATTAAAACTAGTGTAGTTGCGACTTCACAACCATTAACTTAAGAACAACCCTATGGAACCCTACTTTCACGTAAACCCCGGGACTGGCCTTATTTTTTTCAATACCACCAGGATAAGGATTGTAAACCAGAATGCCTGGACATACTGGTTTGTGACCCCTTGGTCAGGATTACTCTGTAATAGCTCTTATCCCTTTGTTTATCGGAAAAAAAAGGGCTTTAACAATTATCCAAATGTGGGCTTCACTTAACATCTATGGAGCCTGAAGCCCCTCTGGCTCATCTGCATGAATTTTAAAGCCTTTTTCTGAAAACCAAAGTCAGTATGTTATGTCTTGGTTTTAATTGCTTATCTGGTGGTAGGTGATCAAGACATGGTGCACAGGGCACCCTAACAGACAACGAGCAGAAGTTAGAGACAAGGAGAACCGTGATGAATACAAGGAGAATATAAGAAGTTAGTAAGTGGAAGAGAAGAGCTGGACACGAAAGGGATAAAAAGGAGTCAGAGATACGTGAGCAGGAAGAAAGAGCAAGAAGAGAATAAAAAGACAATAAGAGTGGCGGATAGAACCGAGAGAGGAAATGGAGAAAGAAGGAGCAAAAAAAGTAAAAAGTGGGAGACAGATGAAATGGAACAAAGAGAAGATAGAAATAGAAGGAGGGGAGGAAGGAAAGAGAGGGAGGATTTTGGGATAGAGCCAGGGCTGTGGAGAGAGAAGGGGAAGCACGAACCGACTGTGATGAAATGGTCTTATTACCAATAATTTTAAAATTTTTTGATTTTTTAACTGCGCTAATTTTCGGGCTGCTGGGAAAAATTTTTCATGGCGTCTTAGTGCCAACTGGGAGACGGCAATTATGTTTTGTGAATGGAAGGGATTTTATTTATGAAAGGCGCAGGAAACCGACAGACAGGGATCACTACACGCATTGAAGGATTTCAATATGGCTCGTTTTTGCCATCATAAAAACTTGTCCCAAATTTGGCGTTATGCTATGTATTGCAATAGCTCATGTAATCCTACACTCCATCTATGCATAACTCGGACTCAGTTGGCAAAGCAAGACCATATGAATTTGTCCATGATGATTCAAGAATAAGTGTCAGAGACACAGGTTACTAGGCTGAGGGATTCACATACCAGGAATTCTGCGTCTGGATCGACAAGCTTAACCGGAAGATTCTGCTCCTATTATTCTCTATGTGTAATGAATCTGACTCAGACTTAAGGTGAGGAGACCACATTCGTGTTCACGGTCGTTCGGACTCATTTCGTTAGACTTTGTGATGAGTCTTGTAGATCCCTAAATTTGAAAATTTATTTTGTCTTGCTGATGGACCTGTGGATTAGGTCATACAGGCTTCACACATAAAGTGCACATGTTACACTGTCTCTTAGCTTCTAGGGAGGTCAGTGCCCTTCTAAGGCACTGCACCTGCCATCCCATGTCGTCCCTGCTTCTCAAGGGACTTCAAGCTCTGGTAGTCCTCAACCAATGAACTTCTCAGACTCAGACCAGGCCCAACCAGACCTCAACCATACCTCAAGACACCAGAAGTGCATAACAGGACCACTCCTCAACCAGGACCCGACTCCTCAAACAAGAACCAGGACTCCTACCAGGAACCAGACTCCTCAACCAAGGAACCCAGACTCCTCAAAAACCATGGAACCAGACCACGCAGTCCTCAGACCATCATGGAACGCAGACTCTCAACAAAACCGATTACGAACCAGAACTGCTCAACGGGCCAGACTCACGGAACGCACCCCGGACCCTCTCCTCATACCAGGGACCAGACTCCTCAACCATGGAACCAGACTCCGCCAACTCCTCAACCATGGGGGAACCATACTCCTCAACCAATGGACACGACTCCCTTCAGACCTAGGAACCAGACTCCTCAACCAGGAACTAGATCATCAACCAAGGACCAGAACCTCCTCAACCAGGACCAGACTCAATACCAGGAACCAGAACTCCTCAACCATGGAACCAGACTCCATCCACCGCAGAACCAGACTCATCACAACCAAGGAACCATACTCCTCAACCCGGAACAAGACTCCGCAACCAGGGAACTTAACTCTCAACCAGGGAACCAGACTCCCAACCATTGAACCAACTCCTCAACCATGGAACCCGACTCCCTCAAACCATGGAACCAGACTCCTCACCTTGAACCACACTCCTCACCAGGCCAGACTCCGCAACCAGGGCCAGACCTCCTCCACCAATTAAAATCCTAAACCAAGGAACCAGACTCCCTCACCAGTGACCAGACTCCTCAACCAAGGAACCAACTCCTCAACCAGGAAACCAACTCCTCAACCAGGAACCAGACTCCTCAAACCACGGAACCAACTAAACCAGGGAACCAGTCAGTTACTTTTTGAGATTTAGCCATACCCGGGAGATGAAAGATGAATGATGACTATGAATTAAAAAATTATTGTTGTGGATATTGTGGTAGAGGATGATGAAATAATTTTAATATGACGTAAGATCAATAGGATAACAGTGGTTAATGATTTGTTTTGATGATGATCCAAATTTTTTTATGATGACTCGAGGTAACACCAGCATCACTGCTCACCTGTAACCTCTGTCTATGCTTTGAGTAGAAAAGAAGTGAATCCTTAAGATCAGCATAGACACTGCACGCCAAGTATGAGGCGAATTGGGGCATCAGAACATAAAACAATCTAAATTTCAGGTCAGAATCTTGTGAAGAATCCATACTTTACCTCCTATGGATGTAAAAAAATGCATGGATGTGGTCCAACTGCTGGCCTCTGTCACTTGACCACTTTTCTGACTCTTAGATTCTTCATGTCTTGGGTGGAGGGAAGCATAGTACCATAAAAATACATATAAAAAGAGGGGTAACAGTGGGGTAACCCGCTATCCGTCTGTAGGTTTCAGCTATGAGCCCTAGTCTATCATCTATAAAGAGACACCATGTGGGGCACCCAAGAACTCATGAGACATCTGGTCCCCTCATGATGACCTTATACCAACCCTAATCTCATCTCTGTGAATGGCTGATCTCCTGCAATGTCTGACTGACTGGAACCTTGTTTTTGACGCTGTCAGGCTTGAACTGGGTAGTGGACTGGAGATTTACAAACTTTGCCCCCGATGTGGTGTCCCATCATGCCATGGCCTTTTTGGATAAAAATCTTCCACAAGTATTTTTTTCCTCCTGAGTTTGTGCTCCAGTTTTTTCTATAGCCGCAGCAGGACATCACATATCCCCTCATATAGCAGCAGCAAACCCTCACATATTCCCCTCACTATAGCAGCACAGGACTCAATATTCCCCCTCACTATAGCAGCAGCAGACATCACATAGACCACCTCACTATAGCAGGCATCAGACCTCACATATTCCCTCACTATAAGCAGCATGAGATATCACACATTCCTCCTCACTTAAGCAGTTAGGGGTACTCACACATATCCCCCTCACTATAGCAGCATCAGACATCACATATCCCCCCTCACATACACAGCACAGGACTCCACATATTTCCATCCTATAGTCAGCAACAGACATCACATATTCCCCCCACTATAATAAGAAGAGGACTCACATATTCCCCCTCACTATTATAGCAGCAGGACATCACATATTACCCGTCTATAGTAGCGATGGACATCACAAATCTCCCCCTCATAGAGCAGCGTCAGGACATCACCCTATTCCCCCCATCACTATACAGGCATCAGGACTCACCATATCCCCCTCACTATGCAGCAGGATGATAGCACACATTCCTGCCTCACTTAAGCTAGGGTACATCACATATTCCACTCCACATAAGCGCAGGACATCACAATATCCCCCCCCTCAAAATAGCAAGCAGCAGGACATCACATCTTACCCCTCCCTATAGTAGCAGCAGGACAATTCACATATTACCTGTCATATAGAGCATCATGACACTCACACACATATTCCCTCACTATAGAGCCGCGGAGGACATCACTCTTCCCCCCTCACTATAGCCAGCATGACATCAAATATTCCCCCTTCACTAAGCAGCAGCAGGACATCACTAGTTCCCTCACTATACAGCCACGCAGGACATCACACTATGTCCCCTCACTATAGGGCGCAGGACCTCACACATATTCCCCCTCCTATATCAACAGCAGAACCCTCTACATATTCCCCCTCACTATAGCAGCAGCAGGGACATCACATATTCCCCCTCACTAAGCCCACAGCGGACATCACATATTCCCCCTCACTATACAGCCGCGCACCATCACATATCCCCCTCACTATAGCACGCAGAGGACATCACATATTCCCCCATCACTAAGCAGCTCAGACATCCCAGATCCCCCCTCTATAGCAGTCACAGGACACACATATTCCCCCTCACTATAGCAGCGCAGTACATCCATAGAACCCGTCACAATCAGCAGCAGGACTCACATATTCCTCATCATCTATAGCAGCAGCAGGACATCACTATTTCCCCCTTACTATAGCAGCAGGAGCATCACATATTCCCCTCACATAGCAGCAGCAGGACCTCACATATTCCCCCTCACGATAGGATCAGCAGGACATCACATATTACCCGTCCACTATAGCACAGCAGTCAGCAGGAACACATCACAATTCCCCCTCACTATACGCATCACCAGGACATCACATATCCCCCTCACTATCAGCACATCACCCAGGACATCACTATTCCCCCATCACTAGATCCCAGTACCTGAACATTTCCCCCCTCCTATGGCAGCAGGACACTGCCCCATCATATTCCCCTCAATAGCAGCAGCAGGACTCATATATTCCCCCTCACTCTAGAAGCAAATCAGACATCTATATCCCTCCTCACTTTAGCAGCAGTAGACAATCACATATTCCCCGCTCACTATAGCACTAGGAGACATCACATATTCCCCCTCCTATATAGCAGCAGGAGGACATCAATAGCCTACCCCTCACTATAGTCAGCAGGAGGACCTCACATCTTCCCCCTCACTATAGAACAGCAGTGACAATCATATATTCCCCCTCACTATAGTCATCGGAGGACATCACATCTTCCCCCTCACGATAGCAGCAGCAGGACATCACATAGCCCACTCACTATAGCGCAGAGGAACATCACAAGCCCCCTCACTATAGCAGCAGCAGGACCTCCATATTCCCCCCTCATATAGCATCAGTAGGACATCACCATATTCCGCATCACTCTTTAGCAGCATAGGACCTCATACACTTGGATGTATCACTGATGGGCACGACATGTGAATTCATTTCAGCTCGTCTTGTACAGCTCATCACAGTGGGATGCTGGTGTCTATTGTCCCCAATGTCAGAATACCTTTACTTCTACTTGCCAGTACTGCCCAGCGTGAGTAATGAATAGTTATCTATCAAATTAATTTTTTCATATCTCCATATTATGTAATATATGTTCCTATCTATCTCAAAACAATCT
The DNA here is from genome assembly GCA_019512145.1 of Engystomops pustulosus. Classification (NCBI taxonomy): domain Eukaryota; kingdom Metazoa; phylum Chordata; class Amphibia; order Anura; family Leptodactylidae; genus Engystomops; species Engystomops pustulosus. The sequence continues at coordinate 32,878 of WNYA01000402.1, forward strand.
ATCAAATTCAAATAAGCTTCCCTAGGAGAACCAAAGGACAGAGCACCACTGATGTTTTGTGCGCCTTTTCATACTGCCGCCTAACACCAAACTAGCCACGTGCAAACTAATTCACCATTTGTCTTATTTTATTCTACCCAATCCAGAATGTTTTTCTATTTCCTGCCCTAATATCATTCATCATTGCAAACTGTTTATTTAGGTTCAAAAACGCTCCAGCCTGAATGTGGCATAGAGAAGCAACACTGCGCTCTTGGCAGAACAGCTTATCCACAGCAGCAGAGCTCAGCAGACACTAACTACAGACACGACAGTACATTACAGCAGCCTCTGTTACAGTTCATGGCCTTCTATTTACACACAATCTGCAAAATAACAGCTCAGAGCAGGAGACAGAGAAAAAGTGTCCCGGTGAAGCAGATGGAAAGAATATCTATCTATCTCCTATCTAGCTATCTATCCTCCTATCTATCTATCTATCTATCATCTATCTATCATCTATCTATCTACGATCTATCTATCTATCTCCTAGTCTATCTATCTATCTATCTATCTAGCTATCTCTATCTATCTATCTATCTATCTCTTATCTATCTATCTATCTATCTATCTCATATCGATCTGTCTATCATCTATCTATCTATCTCTCTATCTATCTATCTATCTCATATCTATCTATCTATCTATCTATCGATCTATCAAATCTATCTATCCATATCTATCTATCTATCTTTAAATCGCCCTATCTATCTATCTAATCCTCTCATATCTATCTATCTATCTCAGATCTATCTATCTATCCATATCTATCTGTCTATCTGTATCTATCATCTTACCTATCCTATTATCTTTACTCAGCATATCTATTCTATCTATCTACTATGCTATCCTATCTATCTACGACTATCTATCTCACATCTATCTATCTATCTCTCTCAAATCTATCTATCTATCTTCATATCTATCTACTATCTCTCTAATCTATCTATCTATCTACTACAAAGACAATCCGAAGCAAGCACAGGTAGGCAGGGTCAGCAGTCCGAGTCCCTTGTGCCAGGGGTCCGTCTAGTGTACTGTAGAAGGGCAGCACTCCAGGGTACGTGGAAACGGGTGAAGCTTATTCCATGTGTATGAAATAAGCTTCACCCTTTCCACATACCCATCAGAGTGCTGCTCTTCCTAAGTTACTATCTATCTCATATCTTCTATCTCATATCTATCTAGAATCTCCTATCTATCTATCTCCTATCTATCTATCTATCTATCTATCTTCTATCTAATCTCCTATCTATCTATCTATGTATCTATCATCTATCTATCTATCTATCTATCTACTATCTATCTCCGATCTAGCGATCTCCTATCTATCTATCATCTATCATCTAGCATCTATCTATCTATCTATCTAATCTATCTATCTTCTATCTACTATATCGATCTCCCTCTCTCTATCTATCTATCTATCTCCTATCTATCATCTCCTCTCTATATCTATCTATCTATCTATCTCTCGATGTATCTATCTAATCGATCGATCTATCTATCTATCTTCTATCTACTATCTCTCTATTCTCTGCTATCTCCTATCTATCTATCTCTCTATCTCTATCTTCTCCTATCTATCTATCTATAGATATATCATTATCTTACCTGAACATTCAATCTTTACTGTATTTGTATGTGACTGTTTTCAGGGGAAATGGTGAACTCTATAAATCTTCCTATAACTCCCGGTCCTTAACTGTGCAAGTGCCCGCAACTACGTACGGACGGCATTGCATTGAGTATTACACCGGACTATGAGAATTGTAACAGGGGTCTTCACACTGGTTAATCACTGGTATAGCCAACCACTGTCCTCCACTATCATAAATTCATACACCCATAAGGTTTTAAATAGAAAACACTGTCACAAATTTTATTAATAGATTTAGTTAGACACAACCTGCAGTAGTTTTTCAGTGTTTGTGCTGTTGCATGTTGTGTCCAAATCTAATGATAAAATTTGTTACTTTTTTTTGACCACCCACCCTTTTTTGTTGTACTTGATTGGATATTACATGATTATTTATAAAAGACGAACTTATATGAACGTTATCTGAACGTTATGCATTAATGTGACCACTATTTATATAACTCCTCTGCCATCCTCCCCGATTTCTAAATCAGGAAAACCCTTTCAATGGATAAAAATATCTAAAACATTGGGGAGATTTTTTTTTTTTGAAGTGAGTACACTATAGTTCTCTTGTCCATGGGGAAACATCAGAGCTCAGCTTTAATTTTAACCAACAGCATGAAAATGAAAGCCATCTGTGATTGGTTCCATGGGGGACTAGAACAGTGTGCTCTCAGACCTTCTAATAAATCTCCCCCATTAGAATCCTCAATTGATGTGTTTACATGCAAAGTCTGACAATGTTCTTCTTTTCCTCTTCTTTTTCAGCTAACGCGGTCCTATATGATACAGTATGCTGCTATAGTGAGGGGGAATATGTGATGTCCTGCTGCTGCTATAGTGAGGGGGAATATGTGATGTCCTGCTGCTGCTATAGTGAGGGGGAATATGTGATGTCCTGCTGCTGCTATAGTGAGGGGGAATATGTGATGTCCTGCTGCTGCTATAGTGAGGGGGAATATGTGATGTCCTGCTGCTATAGTGAGGGGGATATGTGATGTCCTGCTGCTGCTATAGTGAGGGGGAATATGTGATGTCCTGCTGTTATTTGAAAAAAAATACAGGCAGTCCCCGGGGTTACGTACAAGATAGGTTCCATAGGGTTGTTCTTAAGTTGAATTTGTATGTAAGTCGAAACTACATATTTTATAATTGTGGTTCTAGACATTTTTTTTTTTCTGCCCGAGTGATAATTGGAATATCAAAATATTTTGCTGTAATTGGACCAATGATTATCAATAAAGCTTCACTACAGACATCTTACAGCTGATTATTGCAGCCTGGGACTATAGTAACATCCAGAGAGGTCACCAGAGGTCATAGGGGGCAAAGGGGTCCATCTTTAACAAGGGGTAGTCTGTAAGTCGGGTGTCCTTAAATAGGGGGCCGTCTGTATACTGAATTTCAGAAAATAATTGTAGCATTTATCCAAAATAAAATAAATAATGAAAAAAAAATAATCTTTTTAAATGTGTAAAATTTGGGTTGTTCCTTAACATGTTACCAGGTGTAATGAACACAAATGGACACATAGACGGACCTTCAAGTTCTCTGAACGCACTCGAGCTGTGCTTGCACGCACAAGTGTTGGCCCACTTTTTAGCATTCTCCGCAGCCAATTTGTTCCATACCTGACAATAAAGTAAGAAAAAATCAATATTATAAGATGATCATTCTATAAAAAAATTAAGAAAGAAAGATCATACAAAAAATTTGGCAAGCAGCTGTTACAGTTTGGTCTTTGTAGGGCTTTTTTCATTGGTTGTGACAACAGGAAGTGGAGCCGTTTTTTCTTGCTCGGCACTTCCTGTAGTCTCGATGTTGATTGTCGGATCCTTATCATTCTAGTATTATTCGTCTATCCTCACCTTACACTCATCCTCCATGCAGTAGGATAGAAATAGGATAGAGATGTCAGTGTTGAGGGAGGCCACAATGTATATATATATATATGACTTATCTTACCGCTTCTAACATGTTGGATGCAGTCGGCTGCACAGTCTTTCTGCATTGGTTCGTCAAGTTGACGATAAGTTGCTGTACTTTAGGGTCATCTGTTGATATTCCTTCCAATGGATTAGAAGGCTGAAAAATATTTTTTTTTATACCTTTATTATTTCCTTTTTTTCCACATCAAGGGCTACAAATGCACTTACAATATAACATTGTATTATATCTTATAAATACATACAAAATATACAATCACAGATCAATACCAGACGAAATACATACACTGAACCATCAGGTTCCTACCTTAAACAAAATAATCTGCACCCTACCCCTTATTACCTCCTACAATACTTATCAGCTTATACAACCTACCCCACCCACCCATGCCCCAACTAACCCTACGAACAAATAATCAACAAAGGCCCCCCAGCAATCACTATATACAGCTCCCCCAGCAATCACTATATACAGATCCCCCAGCAAAAAAAAAAAAAAAAAAAAAAAAAAAAAAAAAAACAAAACCCACCCCTCAAAAAAAAAAAAAAAAAAAAAAAAAAAAAAAAAAACAAAAAAAAAAAAAAACAAAAATTCACTGTATACAGCTCCCCCAGCAATCCTATAGACAGCACCCAGCATCTCACCTATACAGCTCCCCAGCAATCACTATATACAGCTACCACAGCAATCACTATATACAGCTAACCCCAGCAATCACTATATACAGCTCCCCCAGCAATCATATATACAGATCCCCAGCAATCCACTATATCAAGTTCCCCAGCCATCATATAGACAGCCACCCCAGCAATCACTATACAGCTCTAGTAATCATATATAAGCTCCCCCAGCATCACTATATACAGCTCCCCAGCAATCACTGTATACAGCTCCCCAGCAATCACTATATACCAGCTCCCCCAGCAATCACTTCTATCAGCTCCCCCAGCACATCACTAATACAGCTCCCCAGTAATCACATATAAGCCTCCCCAGTATCACTATATACAGCTCCCCAGCATCACTATATACGAGCTCCCCCCAGCAAACCCTATATAAGCTCCCCCAGCAACCACTATATACAGCTCCCCCAGCAACCACTATATATACATTAGCTCCCCCAGCAATCACTATATCAGCTCCCCAGCACATATTACAGCATCCCACTAATCACTCCCCAAATACTATCGCTCCCCCAGCAATCACTATATACAGCTCCCCACGCAATCACATATACAGCTCCCCCACAACACTGTATACAGCTCCCCACAATCACTATATACAGCTCCCCCAGCAACTCACTATATTACAGCTCCCCCAGCAATCACTATATACAGTCCCCCAGCAATCACTATATACATCTCCCCCAACAACCACTATATACAGCTCAACCAGCATCCACTAATTATCAGCTCACACCCAGCAATCCCTATATACGCTTACCCCAGCAACCACTATAACAACTCCTCCAGCAATCACTTTATACAGCTCCCCCAGCAATCACTATATACAGCTCCCCCACAATCAACTATATACAGTCTCCCCCAGCAATCACTGGATAACAGCTCCCCAGCATCCACTATATACAAGCTCCCCAGCAATCACTATGATAAAGCTCCCCCAGCAACCCTAATTATAACGCTCCCCGCTAATCACTATCAGCTCCCCCACGCAATCCTGTATACAGCTCCCCCAGCATCAACTATCAAGCTACCCCAGCAAGCCACTATATACAACTCCCCCAGCAATCACTAATAAGCTCCCAGCATCACTATATACAGCTCCACCAGCAATCACTATGTACAGCTCCCCCAGCAATCACGATTATTACAGCTCCCCCCAATCACTATATACAGCCCCCCAGCAATCAATATATACAGCTACACCCAGCACCACTATATACAAGCTCCCCCAGCAATCACTATATACAAGCTCACCAGACAATCACTATATACAGCTCCCCAGCATCACTATATACAGCTCCCCCAGCAATCTAGCAAAAATAATATTTCTTTACCCTATACTTCCACTCTTGAGCAATCTCATTTTCTATTACTCCCAAAATACAGCTTTTCAGATCAAATATAATCTCAATTCCCCTCCAGAAAGCTCTTATCTTGCAGCAATACCCAAGTAGGTGAACATCATTCAACCCCTCCAACCCACATTTTGTACATGTATGCTTCCAGGAGGAAAATTTTTTTGGGGGGTATTATATGCTCTATACAACAAGAAGAGTTATGCAAGCCTGTGTGCCGGATTTTTTAAAAGTCTATCTATATCCCTAAATGCATTAACCCACAACCGACCATCCAAAACACCAATCTCCTCCATCCACCCACTCGCAATTCTTTCTCTATTGGATATTTCCTCTCCTTCATACCAGCATTTTAAAAATAACTTGCTTGAAATAGAAAATTTAAAAGGTAATATTCCTCCTAAGAGAAGATGTTAAGAGCAAAAGTCCAAAACAACAGATTCAGTCCAACTCAACCCAAATCCCAACCCTTGGCATTCACCATGAGAAATTCTCAGCACTGTCATTGCCTGATCATGAATTCTTAGGTGTTTGATGACTCAATTGTCATCCTATAATCTACTCTCCCTATCTGCAGCCACGTGCTAGAGCTTGATTATAGGATGAGTGTTATAATTATAGGCCAGGCTTATCTGACAGCTCGTTAGCAGATGTAATATACGAGACTCACGAGTAGGGAAGGTGAATTTCTATGTCGTTAATCATCTCAGATCAATACACGTAAGGTGAACTCTACATCTAAGAAAAGCCAAAACAACAACAAAAGCTCCACCTAGTTCCTTCGATAGTTTGCCAAAAAAGTAATAACACGGCATGATCGGACCTGCTGAGGCTTCAGGGCTGTGATATGGATGATATTTTGCTTACCTCCTCTCCATACTTTTCATCAGAATTGTGCCACAGACTTGGAAACTGGAAAATAAGAACCAAGAAAAGTTTAATGCAGTGACGGTTATACATGCATGATGCTACTGTACTGTCTTTTAGCAGGTTTTTGGGGCACCTTATGCAATTTTTAAACCAAAACAAATATTTATCCATATGACTTGGATTGTGCACCAATTAGGTGTTTCGACAGTCAACAACAGATGAGATGTGGTCGAAGTCCTAAGATGTGGACATCATCTTCTTCTTATGGCTCCAGCCCCAATATAGGATTTAAACCTTCCATAATAGCTGATTGGTGTGGGGTCCAAGAGTTGGACCTGGATGGAGTATTTTGTCATACCCAAAGGTTGTCGGAACAGCTGATCAGTTTAAGGTGTGGGTGCTGGAACCCTACCGAAATTATGTGAATGGTTTATTCTGTGGTCAACAATATCAAAAACACCTAAGGGACCAGAAAACTTGTTTAAATGTTATAAAACTTGTATAGTTTACATAATTTGGAACCAAGTGCGATTGCAAAGGTCCACATACAGTGACAAAGTAAGGAATTTGTTTCTGAGATGTTCAGGAACCCTACCGAAATTATGTGAATGGTTTATTCTGTGGTCAACAATGTCAAAAACACCTAAGGGACCAGAAAACTTGTTTAAATGTTGTAAAACTTGTATAGTTTACATAATTTGGAACCAAGTGCGATTGCATCGGTCCACATACAGTGACAAAGTAAGGAATTTGTTTCTGAGATGTTCATTGCCATGAACAAAAATATCACAATGATTACAAAAAAATTGGGTAATTTGGATGTTTTTGCTTACATCAGCTACGTAGTTTTTGTCATATCGATCCCTCGGTCTTATACGCTGGAAAACAAAGGCCAAGAGAAGTTGAATATAGTGACGGGCAAGAATGAATTATCTCACTTTACTATATTTTATAGAGTTGTTGAGCTCCTTTTGTGCTTTTGAAACTTAATAACTATCCATAGAATTCGGACCCTGGCCCAATTAGCTATTCTGGCTTAGTCTTAATTCAATTGGAACTGGAACTGGACTGGGTTCCTCGACCTAACCCCTACACCCTCACCAGAGCCTTCTGCTGATGGTTCAGTACACACAACATAGGATTTGATACCAGCTGATTGCTATGGTGTCCATGTGTTGGACCCCACCACCACCACCACCACTACATTTAACAAATGTTCTGGCCTTCTGCTTCTACTTCTGGCTTCATTCAATGTAGATGTTTCAATGTTTCCAACACTTGAGCAGCGCGGGTGCCGGGGTTGGACACCCATTAAACTAATCCTACGGATCTGGATGGAGTCTTCTGCTTTGGCCTCAATCATTGCTTAGGGTTCCATACCCAGAGGGTGCAGTACAGGATCTGGGTGCTGGGACCCTCACTGATCTTGGGTCAGATGTTTTTGTACCCATGATTAAGATAATAGTGGAATTCCACAAATTCTTAAAATGTAACAAATTTGTTCCAAAGATGTTTCATACCTGTGTCTGGACCCCATGCACCATAAGCAGGGCAGATACACACAATCCAATAATCCACATTTTTCTTCCTGTAATAGATCATTTTACTTATTAGAAAATACTTTTTTATAAATATTTCCTACCCAGAAGAAATCCTGACCATTGTGTAAGACGGTCCCATTACAATAAGCTGGTCACGACGTGTTGGGACCTCCAATATTCAGTTGTAATGTACCGGAAAACCTATTTATGGTCCCTGCAGCGCCACCACAGGGGAAATGAAGTATTACACAGTTTATTTAAATCTCTAGAATTGTGTGTTGCCTTTTAATGTGTATTATTAATCTGTTCCTGTGCCCCCTTGTGGCTAATGCTCCTTGTGTAATTGGTTGACCCCTGTGATGTCAGGCTGCTGTATACAGATGCACCCGTCTGTCAGACCTGTCTTATAGATGACCTGGCTGCTGTATACAGATGCACCCGTCTGTCAGGCCTGTCTTATAGATGACCTGATGGGACAGTATTGTGGTTCCCCAGCTGCCATCTATCAGGGTAGAGGATGCCAAGCAACAGCCCCGTGCTGACATATATACGTGTCTAACAATTACTAATTCAAACAGTCAAGTATAGCTAATGTATAGAAGCCAGAGAATCCTTCTTTATATGGAATCCAATCATATAGCACAATGTAAAATACACCTACGTTCATATTAAACGGGAATAAAAATCCATAAAAATCAAGCTCAATAAACTAGGGGCACATACTCATAGATCCAGGCACATTGTGGTAATCTTCTCCATCTACCATCTCCAATCTTTTCCAACCTTATCCATGGCCTTCCATCTAAAAATCAATGTTTATGATTATGCTAATGAGTCATAAAAACTATAGGGGGGGGGTATTGTCAGAGCCCCTTTGTGCTGTAGCTTCACAGGCTGTTACACAGAGTAGAGTAGGTTTCCCCTCCTCTTGCACCTCCTGCAGGTGTTAGATTACACAGGTAGAGAGAGGAAGCAAAGAGCAGGGGATTGAAAGAGACAGGTTCTGCTCATTGTAACAGCCTATGAATCTACACCACCCCAGAGTTTCAGGCTCATTAGAATAATTTTAAAAGTAGATTTTAGAAGGACGGAGACCATGGATAACAGATATAAGAAGATTATATGTGCCTGGATCTATGCGTAAGTGCCCCTAGTTTATTTATGCTTTATTTTCATGGTGGAAAAATAATAATAATTAATGTTAAAAAAAAAAGAAGGGATAAGTAGCATCCCGAAGAATACATAAAGCTAATGGGAGAATCATAATAATATATAGTGAATATAGTAACAATATAGTATATAATAATAATAATATAAGAATCATATATATTATTATTATTATTTATTATTATTATCATCATCATCATCATCAATGTATAAATAATGCAAATTCTAAATAATCATTTTTAATAATAATAAATGCCTGAATTATTTAAACATAAATGAATAATAAGCATAATTACGGTAATAATAATAATAATAATAATAATAATAATAATAATAATAATAGCAATAAAATCATGAATAATGGAAATTCTTAATAAATAATAATGGTAATAATAATATTGAAAATAATTTACACTGTAGATCCAATCAAATAAACAATTAGGAACATAGAGTGTGATTGCAGACATAGTATAAGTTATAGTGACCATACATAGAGTATCACTCACACAATTCTCCTGCAGCCTCTCACCTGACTCCAGACGCAGGTAGTGCACACCTGGTGATATCAGGGATGAGGGAGATGTGAGGTCACTGGATCTGCTCGCAGTATTTATAGGGAACGTGTATTAAACACTTCCTGTGATTCGTCATGAACGGATGAAGCAATTTACATTTTAAAAAGCCACAAGACAATAATGACACAGATTACACAAGTGATGTGCAAATGACCTACTTGCATAAGTATTACATAAATTAACACTGTTTAAAATATCCTTTCAATGTCCTTGTTGATTTAACACTCTAAGACTTTATCCCTGGGCTGAACAGTAGATAGAATAACATTCAACACTTGTGTAAGAGAGATCTGAGCCGGTGAGTCATTGGTGTACTTAAGTTTTGGGTATTATTGTATCACTACTGGTTTTTCTAGCTATAATCTTGAAACAAAAATGTCAAATGTCACCTAATCTCCCATGGAGCCTGTAAGCTAAATAACCACCATGAAGGGTGGAGTAGGGTGGCGTGGTTGGCCAAGAATTAAGGGGACCTTATATAACTTGACGATAGAAGAGTATTCAGAATGTGCCGTCTAATTTAGAAAACCCATCTTCCTATATTAATAGTTGATAATTCTAAATTAATAGAGGGGAGGGGTCTTCAATCCACTGAAACCAAAAGAGAATGAATAGAGTAATCACGGGTACAGTCCCAAGTCACAATCAGATATCAGCACAGTACAAAATCAGGAGACAAGAGGTAGTCAGAAAACAAAGCAGAGCTCAAATCCAGAACAGGCAGAAATAACTCATGGGTAGATAAACCAAATAACTGTCAGGGAAATCCAGCCGGACATGAAATCGGAAAAAACCTTTACCATTTTAACCGCTTCCGCACCCTGACGTAATAGTAAGTTTGTTGCGGAAATACTCTTCTATTGTTGTCACTGTTTACTAACTTTATATTGTTGGGCTCTTTTCTATATTTTGATGTTTGGGGCACTGTTAATAATGGATATGTGTTGCACATTTTCTATCTTGAATATGTTTGTGTTTCGCTTTATTACTATATTTTTATTAGTGTTGTTCACTTTTACTATATTTGTGATCGTTTTGGTGCATTCGCTTTTCGCTATAATGGATATGGGTGTGTGGGCCTGTTACTTAAATATCCTCCTTTTTCCCTGTTCCCTATCTTGAGTAGTGTGGGCACTGGTTTACTATACATTGGGCTATTGTTTGGCCTGTTGACCTCTGGATAGGTGTGGTGTTTGATAGTTGGGGCACTGTTACTATACTGGATACGTGTGGGGCTCATATCTGGTAGTGTGCATCGTTATCTATATTGGATATGTTGGGGCCCTGTTACTATACTGGATAGTGTTGGTCACTGTTCCTATATGTTGTGTGGCACTGGGTAAGGTTTGGCTTTCTACCTTATAGTGAGGCCTCTTTATAGAGTATCTTTGGCACTGTTCTATAAGATGTGCTACTTTGGGCCACTGTTCTACTGATAATTCTATTTGTGTGGTCAACTGTTAACTATACTTGATAGTGTGGTGCACTGTTACTAATTGATGGGCCTTTATTGATAGCTACCTGGATAGTGTGGGGCACTGTTTATAGTTGGATGTTGGGGCGACTTTATCCTATACTCTGTGATAGTGTGGGGCAGCTTACTTGTTGGATATACGTGGGATGTTATCTTATGGTGGTGGGTCACTGTTACTATAAAGGATTACTCTTTTGCACTTACATTGGATTCGGGACTTATTATATGGATACGTGGTGGGCACAAAAACAAAGTCCTATATGATTAGGGCCACTCCTATATGATATTGGGCATCCTTTACTATTGGAAAGGTGGGTCATGTATCTGTAGTACTGATGGTGGGCCTGTTAACTATACTTGTTACGTGTTGGCACTGTCGTGATATAAAATCTCATCTTTGCAAGCACTATCTGTACGTTGCTAAAATCTTAGGGAACAGACAATTGTCCTGATTTAGATTTGTACACTTTTTCTAATACTACGCGATGTCGGAGTTCTATGTTCTCAGATTTGTTTCAACAATCCCCGCCTAATGAATACACGGTAACTTGTATCAGTACTACACGTGCGGGAACTTGTGATGCAGATTATTACCACGCACTCTTATTAGGTGTCAGAAACAGCAAAGTTCGACAAGACACATCTTCATCTCTCTGTAAGCCAACGACATCTGTTATACAACAGTTTTTGCTTTTTTTGATTATTTGTTTTGTTTTTTTGTCTTGTAGTAGAAGTTGTTTGCGGCAGAGAACTTTTAACCAGATTAGTGCATAAATGCTAGGAAAGTACTCTAAAGTCATGATAATTCCCTGTAAAATAGAATTTTATTAAAGAAAGGAGTTCCTGTTTCCTTCTTTTTCCCCTGGCCTTTCTGCCTCATGTGAAACTCCCTCTTATTCACCATCATCCACCAACACTACAGATGGGCGTTGTTTATTAGTTTTCTGTACTTTTACACTATCTTATTAGGGGGGCGTCCCCCTACCTTCATAGATACCATGACTTTTACGGATTACCCCTATTTACAGACGACCACCTCTGCCACCTAATGACCTCTGTGACCAACCTCTCATGGCAATTTACTAACATAGTCCCCAGTGCTGCAGTGATCACTGTAAGTTTTGCCTGTAAATTAAGCTTTAATAATGATAATCCCTGTGTCCCATTACACAAAAATGTTGACAACTACTACAATTGGTCACTGGGGTCAAAATTATTTTTTTGTCTGGAGCTAGACAGAATATTCAGCATTCTGAATCATTCAGTACTTATAAAAACTTTACTTTCACATTACCATGATCTCCTTCATTGTCTCAATTGTGTACGTCCGTGGGTGTGGTAGCGCATACGTGTAAGTCCTAATGTCCAATTTCCCTCATCCCATCCTGTGCAACAACTGTCATTCCTGTCCTCACTTTTGCTATTCAGATTCGATAGAAGAATGCTGGTGGAGACTAAGACACAAAGGCCTGCTGCAGGCTGCCCCCTCCCCCCCAGGGCTGTACACCCCATAAAACGCTACTGTCAATGTGACCAGGTAATTGAGAAAGTTTTTAATAAAATACTTAGTGATCCAGAATGCTGGACAAAGGCATTAATTCAAGAAATTGGCATAGTGCGGTGTAACAGGTTCCACTTTAAAAGGGTTGTCGACTGTTTCAGCACGTTTGCTGCACGTGGGAAGGGCTTGTAAACAGATAAATTTAAAGCTTTACTTACCGTTGTCCCACGCCACTGGTCTTTCGGAACCGTGCCCCTGTTTGCTTAAAGGGGCATGACAGCTCCGCTTCAGCAACTCCCTGGTACTTGGCATTGTATCCAGCTCTGGGACAGGAGACAGGTGGGTGTGCCAGGCCACTGGAAATCACCAAAGCGGAGCTGTTGTGCCCCTATAAAGGACACGGTTCCCACAGACCAGCAGCGCGGGACACTGTGAACGTTGGAGGAGTTGAGTAAAACCTAATTAAAAAAAAAATCCCTCTCCAGCCCACTTGCTAAATGTTTCTAATAGTCGGACAACCCCTTTAAGTTCTGGACCTGATAGAGCCCCAGAGGAGCCAAGGATCTGGTCAGTACTGTAGGAATACACTGACTTACCTTCTACAGATGAGACATTGGGGCTTATTTACTCAGGGTCCCGCGGCCGCATTTTCCTCGGGTTTTCTGACTTTTGAAGGATCAAAAATTGGTCCATATGGGACCCTAAAATTCCTAATGGTGGTCCATTCTGAACTCTCTGACCTCCGGCTTTTCCCGCTTGGATTATCCTTCCTCTCATATTCCCCTGCTGGGGAGGCTTACGTAATCCTGTGTCATTGCCTGCACACACAACTCCCAGTCAACCCTGCACAAGGTGAGAGTTTTACTTTAGGGTGAAGTTTTACACGATAAAATGTTACATCGTAAGGGCGAACACCCGACGTCCAAGTCATATGTTTTATATTACAGCAGGTGTCATTTTTCACACAAAACTATAGGCAGTCATTTTAGACACACCCCTGGGTCGAAACCTCGATAGATTGAAAAAAAAAATTGCTATTTTCTGATCAAACTTTAAAAAACTTGACACTTTCTATGTCAACAAATTCACAACAATAATAACCCGTAATAAGTAAGAATTGTTGCATTACTTCCCCATATATTTGGTCTCACCCTTCTGGAGTCTATGGTACCTGGTTTGGGGTCCTGTTACTTCTCGGAGGTGTTGAGCGTCGGAGAAGGAGCCGCAGGTAATGTACAAGAAGCAGGACATGTAGGGTGAGTATATCAGGCAGGGAACGGGAAGTTTGGCTTCTTTTTGTTGCAGAATAATAAACTGTTTCACTGCCAATTAACATGGAATGAGGAATCCCATTGTGTGTAGCGCCACCGAGGCCCATTGTGTTTCTTTCTGACTAAGATCTCTCGTTGTATCTATGTCTCACTGCAATATACGGGGTGACAGCACAATATTGTATTGGGAGGGTGGCGTGACAAAGGTGTTTCCACATGCCTGGACTGAACCCGCTTCTTCGCACCCGACTCGCAGGTTCTCGGCTCAAGAAAGCGTCTCTGGGGGTGGCTCATACGTCATTAGAGGGCCCTTAGATAAAGGATCTATCAGCCAATAGGAGCTAGCAATATTGTGCACTCAGCACTTTTTCTGTGTAATCACACGTTACATTGGCACCTCTAACATAGGTAGCTGATAAGTATATGTCCTGTATGGAATTTAATTCATTATACATCATTTAACTCTAGTATCCAACTATATTAGGTCTTTGACTTTTTCTAGATGCATTGAGTTGCCAAAGAGATATACCTTATGTATTTACTTCCAGCGCAATCGCGCGTTGTAGTGAAGCCGCATGCGCTGTCCAAAGACTCCCGATCTAAACTCTCATTGACAGCCCCGTGTTGTCCCCGGACATCGCGATAGCACGGGCGCGTGATCTCGCGGTCACGTGACGTACATCGCGTGACGCGGGATCACGTGGCGCGTCTCCGCGATGTTCCGGCAACACCATGGTAGGCACCATCTGACCCACGTGCACAATATTGCTAGCTCCTATTGGCTGATAGACTCCTCTTATTCTAAGGGCCCTCTAATGCTCAATGACGCCACCGCCCCTAGAGCCTGCTCTTTCTTGACTAAACGCGCGCGGGGCGAGCGGTTCAGTCAAGCAGTGGAACACTTTGTCACCACCCTAAACTTGGTAAGGACCCGCTTCTTCATCCTGGGCAGCTTCCCAACCATTGGTCTAAATACCAGGCAATGGTAGACATTAACCACCAGCAACTGGTGGGGCTTTCATTCCCCCCTTCTCTCTTGTCCATCGTCCCATTATGTCTCACATTCTTAGGTACCTTCCACTGCTTAGGCTCTGATGGCTATCTCTCTGTGTTCATCACCACTATCTGTTTTATCCAAATAAGTTCATATGACCGCTTTTTTCATGTTTTGTTACAAATAAGTTTTCTAATTTTTTATTCATATATTTTGTCTTGGTTACTCCTCTCTTCCACCCCTGGGTTTGTCTTGGGGGATACTATCATTTTTCCCTCATGTATTTGAGGTGTGTACTGGTCAATGCTATCTATAATTTAAGTTTTGGGGGGGCCACGTTGGGCCAAACTGGAGGGTACCTGTGCCACTGGGCCGCTATTTGTTTCCCTGTTTTCCCCCCATGTTACACCTTTTTCCTCCCCTCTTCTGATCTTGATTCTCTATTGGACCCACTATTATTTATGTGCAGTTGGCACTAGGTATTTAATGTGCGTATGGCACTATTCTTTATATGTAGTTAAAAAAAACAAAAAAAAAAAAAAAGCTATTTTTCATTGTACCGTACGGCCTCATTATTTAGTGTTGCAGTATGGAACTTTATTTATGTACAGTATGGCAATATTATTTATGTACAGTATGACACTATTATTTAGTAAGTATGGCACTATTATTTATGTACAGTATGACACTATTATTTATGTCACGTAACTTGGCACTATTATTTTATTGTGCAGTATGGCACTATTATTGTATGTCAAGGCATCTATTTTTGTAAGCATGCCTATTATTTTATGTTGCATTATGGCACTATTATTTTATGTCATAGTAATGCACTATTATTGTATGTAAGTATTGGCACTATTATTAGTACAGTATGGGCACATTATTATGTACAGTATTCAGCACTTGTAGTAGTGCAGCTATGCTATTATTTATGTAAGTATG
The DNA here is from genome assembly GCA_019512145.1 of Engystomops pustulosus. Classification (NCBI taxonomy): domain Eukaryota; kingdom Metazoa; phylum Chordata; class Amphibia; order Anura; family Leptodactylidae; genus Engystomops; species Engystomops pustulosus. The sequence goes on from WNYA01000402.1 coordinate 48,882, forward strand.
GCACTATTATTATGTAAAGTATGGACTATTATTATGTACAGTAAGGACTTAATTTATGTCGTATGATAAACGTGCACTATTATTTATGTTCCTTGTTGGATCTGTGATTTGTAGACTGCTCTAAGCCCCCCACTAAACCTCTCAAAAGGCCGATCCTTTCATCATCACCAATCTTAGTAGGCTTTCCTATGCACTCTTCTCCCAATGTGATGGTGCCCTGAAGCCAAAGGTTCTCAACCCCTTTTGTGTAGGAGTAAGTATACTATTCCTCTTGGTCGGCCTATTTCCTGACATTCGTCCACCACATCTTCTCTATAATCGAGTCGTGGAGGTCATGGACTCCACGTATTAGTACAATCCGGTCAATTTTAGAATCATCTAAGTTCATGTTATATTTTCGCTTATCAAAGTGGGCACTGAGGGCGGGGGGTAAATCATGAGGATAACATTTATAAAATAGTTAAAACAATCTGAATGTCCATTCAATTTTTACTTGAACTCTCATGTGCATGACAGATGAGATGTTACAACGGCACGGTGGGGGGCAAAATGGATGGGTAATACTATACGCATGGGGGTTGTAAGGGTGTGGACACTCATTGGATGGTTCTCTTCTTTCTGTGGAGTAAAATGTTAGGAGTTGTAGTATGCACTTATGGTACATACTCATATATGTATTTAATAAATCTATACATCCCGTAGAAGTTCAGCTATTGTCTCATGGAAGTCTCCTTGGAGGGGAAGCGGACATCAGGTCATTGCGCCTACATATGAGATACTTCAGGGGGACTTCATTCCCTATTCTACTCTATCTCTTATCTATGGTGGGTCCCGGTGTCCGACTCCCAATTATCGACATTTTTTTCCACAACGGGGAGGATTGTTGATGTCTGAGCCCCCTTCCCATAATTTAGGGTTCTGCAAGAAATATCCAGCTATGATAACGGTAACCTAGACCTTGTGTTTTCCTAGTAGATTAGCCCACGTGAACCAATGCCTGTGCACTTTGTGTGGTTACAACCGGTGTGTGGCCACCCAGTAACGTATTCTATATAACTGCATAACTTGTGTGATATCGGAAAGTCTCCCCTGGGGATAATTGTCTTTAGGGACCCTCTTACCACTTTAAATAATTTACAACCCTCTTGTATACCCTCCGCATGGTTGAAGCCATAAGCACACACAATATTCCTCTATTTCCTGTGAATTGCTTTTATTTTAGTCAAACAATGAACAAAATGCTTATTTTGGAAAAGTCCTTCCTAAAGGGTAGTTCCATGCGAACTAACACAGTGAGTAGATCTCCATGTAGTACCTTTCTGGCCACCTACCGATAGAAGATACTTTGTGAGTTTGTACGTTCCCCTTATCCATCAGCTGGTTCTGTAGTTGGCCCCCCCAATCTGGTAATTGGTGGAACACTTCACGATATAAGGGCTACTTGGGCTCGACCCACTAAAGGAATTTAATCGACCCTCTTTCTATAAAATGGGCCCATTGGGTACATTTGGGTGTGTCTGCTTTCTAGACTCTATGGATCCAGTAGGGGGCTAGAGTGTGGGGCCCACCCCGGAGGATCCTAGATCCTCCCTGTGGGCCAGTCCATGAATAAGGATACATTACATGAATTTTTATACCAAGAATACCCTTTAATTCCGCCCCACCTACTTGAAAAATATGGAGGGAGTACTTAAATATTTGTTTTTGCATCTGGCACGAGGCCTTGCATTTAGCGCTAATGTTCAGAACCGCGGGCAGCTCTGCTTTAAGTCTGGAACAGTTTGTGTACTTGTTTCATATAGACAACGCGTTTAGCTGAAAGAGACAAGGAGAGACCAGAAGAACATTGTCAGACTTTGGTGGTACACATCATTTTTGAGTTTCTATGGGGGAGATTTATTAGAAGTGTCTGAGAGCAGAACTGTTCTAGTCCCCCATGGTAACCAATCAGAGCTCGGCTTTCATTTTCCCACTGCTGTTGGTAAAATTAAAGCAGAGCTCTGATTGGTTTCCATGGACAACTAGAATAGTTTTACCTCACTTCGAAAAAAAAATCTCCCCCAATGTTTTTAGATACTTTTATATCCCCTTGAAGGTCCCATGAATCTCCCGAGTATTGGGATATGAGTATGTATAGATTATATTGGTCACATTAATGAGTAACGATCGTTATACATAATCCTATAATATCAATAAATTACAACAAAAAATGTGTGTGTGGTCAAAAAATGTAACAATTGTTATTATTAGATTTGGACACAACATGTAATAGTTAAAAACAATTAAAAACTTGCCACAAATACTGTAGTACAAATTAGTAGTGCATTTTTGCCTGTTTTTAATTGTTTTTGACTACTGCATGTTGTGTCTAAATCCTAATAATAAAATTTGTTACATTTTTGGACCATACACACATTTCTTGTTGTAGTTTCTTGATAGTTTAGTACAGTTGTGTTGGCTATTCCAGTGGTTTTTACCAGCTGTGGAAGACCCCCCCTCTTACCAAGTCTCATAGTCCAGGTATACCACTGCACTTCCGTCCCTACAGTCTTCGGCACTCTGCACAGTTAGGACCGGATTTATAAGGAAAATTTATAGAGTTCACATTTCCCCTGAAACAAGTCACATACAAATACAGTAAATATCCGAATGTTCAGGTTAGTGATAGATAGATAGATAGATAATAGAATGAGATAGGGATAGAATTAGACGATATGATAATGAAGATAGATAGATGAGATTACAGATGATATAGGTAAATATTAGACATGAAGATCGAGAGGAGAAGATAGTATGAGATAGTAATATGTGAAAGATAATTTATTACCTGACAGCTTAGATTAAGATCAGTACCCTGGAATGATGATCATATCCTGAATCGTGATCGAGCACTCGCATCGCGTAATCGATCGGCGCCTCGCACGGCAGTCGCTCCTTCGCTCGCTGCTTCCCTATCATCGCTCGCTGCTCTGCCTCGGTCGATCTATCGCGCTAGCACTCGCTTTGGCTCATAGTCTCTCTGCCACTCGCTCGCGCTCGCTCATCGCTCGCTCGCTCTCGCTCTCTGCTCGCTCGCTCTTCTCCGCTGCTTCTGCCGCTCTCGCTCGCTTCGTCTGCGCTCCTCCTTCTCATGGCTCTTCGCTCGCTTCTCTACCTCGCTCGTGCTGCTCGCTCGCTCGCCTCCGCTTGCTCGTAGCTCGTCTCGCTCGCATCTGCTCCGCTCCGCTGATCGACTTGCTCCGCTCGTGCTCGCTCGGCGCGTCGCTCGCTCGTCTGCCGCTCGCTCGCTCGATCGCTCTCTGCGTCCTGCGGCTCGCTCGCGCCGCCCGCTCCCAGCTCTCTGCTCGTCGCTGCTTACTCTCGTGTCTGCTGTAGCTCTCTCAGTATCAGATACGTAGCATTTCTTCTACCCTGCTTCCCCCCGGACCTTTTCTGTCCCATCTCCAGCTCTTATACCCTTCTCGTTCTCTCCCTGCTCTGAGCTGCTGCTTTTGCAGATGTTTGTCTAAATAGACAGGTCATACCTGAGGGCCTGCCACATAGTGTCTGTAGTGTCTGTAGTGGGTCGCTGCTAGTGTCCTGCTGAGCTCTGCTGGCTGTAGATGAGCTGTTCATGCACAAGAGCTTAGTGTTTGCTTCTCATCTATCCACATTCAGGCTGGGGTGTCTTTTTCCGCCCTAAATTGACAACCTAAATCAACAGTTGCTTATGATGAATATTATTAGGTGCAGCAAAACATGGGATGGGTCTAGGAAACATTACACATGGTTTTTTGCTGAACGGACCTAAGTTTTGGTTGTTAGTGTGAAAAACTAGCGACAATATGAAAAGGAGCAAAAACAACAGTGGTGCATCTGGCCTTTGGTTCTCCTAGGGAAGCTTATTTGAATTTGATAGAAAGTTTTGAGATAGATAGGAAAATAAATACATAATATGAGAGATATGAAAATTAATTTGATAGATAAATATTATTTTACTCACGCTGGGCAGTACTGGCCTACGCTAGAAGTAAAGTATTCTGCAATTGGGGCATATAGACACACCCAGCTCTCCACTTGTGATGAGCTGTACCAGACGAGCTGAAACACAAAATTCACATGTGGTGACCAGCATTGATACTATCCAGTGGTATGAGGTTCCTGCTGCTGCTGTCATATTGGGGGAATATGTGAGGTTCCTGCTGTCTATCAGTCGATGGCAAATTGATGAGACAGTCCTGCTAGCTATACGTGAGTGGAATTTGATGTCCTGCTGCTATAGTGAGGGGGAATATTGAGGTCTGCTGCTATGCAAATGAGGGGCAATAATGTGATCTATGCTTGCTATAGTGGGGAGATATATTGAGGTATGCTGTCTAAGTGGGGGGAATATGTGATGCTCTGCTGCCTGCTAGATTAGGGGAATATGTGAGGGTCCTGCTGCTGCTATAAATGAGGGGTGACTATGTAATGTCCTGCTGCTGCGGGTTAAAGTTAGAGAATGTGCGAGTTCCCTGCTTGCTATAGTTGAGGGGTGAATATGTTGATGTCCTCCTGCTGCGATAGTGATGGGGATAGTGTGAAGGTCCTGCTGCTGCTATAGTGACGGGGAATATGTGAGTCCTGCTTGCTATCGGAGGGGAATAGTGATGTCCTGCTGTCGCTATGTGAGGGGAATGATGTGATTGCTCCTACGCTGCTGCTATAGTGAGGGGGAATATGTGAGGTCTGCTGCCTATTAGTGGGGGGAATATTCTGTCCTGCCTGCTGCTAAGTAAGGGGAATATGTTAGGTCCTCTGCTTGCTGCTAAATAGAGGGGGAATATGTAATGTCCTGCGTCTGCTCGCTGGAGTAAGAGATATTGTAATGTCCCTGCTGCGGCATAGTGAGGGTGCATATTGATGTCCTGCGCTGCTATGTGTGGGGAATATGTGAGGGTCCTCTGCTGCTCCCTGCTATACTGTGACGGGGAGATATTGTGAAGTCCTGCTGCTCTATAGTGAGGGGAGATATTTGATAGTCCTGCTGCTGCTATAGTGAGGGGGAATATGTATGTCCTGCTGCTTGCTATAGGAGGGGGAATATGTGATGTCCTGCTGCTGCTATAGTGAGGGGGAATCTGTGAGCAATGTCCTCCTGCTCTATATGAGGGGGAATATGTGATGTCCTCCTGCGTTATAGTGAGGGGGATATGTGATGTCCTGCTGCTGCTATAGTGAGGGGGATATGTGAGGTTCCTGCTGCTGCTATAGTGAGGGGAATGTGATGTCCTGCTGCTGCTTATTGAGGGGGAATATGTGACGGTCTGCTCTGCTGTAGTAAAGGAGAAGTAAGTGAGGTCCTGCTGCTATAGTTGAGGATGGATATGTGCTGTCTGCTGCTGCTAATAGTGAGGGGCGGATATGTGATGTCCTGCTGCTATAGTGAGGGGGAATATGTGATGTCCTGCTGCTGCTATAGTGAGGGGAATATGTGATGTCCTCCTGCTGTTATAGTGGGGGGAATATTGATGTCCTCCTCTGACTATAGTGATGGGAATATGTGATGTCCTGCTGCTGCTATAGTGATGGGAAGTGTGATGTCCTGCGCTGCTATATGAGGGGGATATGTGATGTCCTGCTGCTGCTATATTGAGGGCGATGATGTATGTCCTGCTGCTATAGTGAGGGGATATGTGATGTCTGCTGCGCTATGTAGGGTATATGTGAGTCCTCTGCTGTTAGTGAGGGGGAATATGTGATGTCCTCCTGCTGCTATAGTGAGGGGGAATATGTGATATTCTCCTACTGCTATAATGAGGGGGAATATGTGATGTCCTGCTGCGCATAGTGATGGGGAATATGTGATGTCCTGCGCTGCTATAGTGAAGGGAATATTGATGTCCTCCTGCTGCTATAGTGAGGGGGAATATGTGATGTCCTGCTGCTGCTATAATGAGGGGGAATATGTGAGATCCTGCTGCTGCTATAGTGAGGGGGGATATGTGATGTCCTGCTTCTCCTCCAACTAAGACATAGACCTCTAAGAGTCAGAAAGTGGGCAAGTTCTCGAGGCCCAGTTGGGAGAAATTCATTTTTTATCATCAATATGAGGTAAAGGTATGTTATTCTTCACAAGATCCTGGACCTGAATTTAGATTGTTTTATGTTCTGTGCCCCAATTCTGCCACCTTGGCGTGCCGTGTCTATGCTGATCTTTAATGGATTCCTTCTTTCTACTCAAAGCCAGAGACAGAGGTTCCCGGGGTGAGCAGTGACGCTGGTGATTTACCTCGAGTCATCATAAAGACATTTTGATCATCATCAAACAATCATTAAACACTTGTTATCATCTTGATCTTTACTATCATCATTAACATTATTCATCATCATCTTCATCACCAATATCCACAACAAAATTTTCTTAATCATAGTCATCAATGTCATCTTCATCTTCTAGGTATGGCTAAATCTCCATATTTTTAAGTTGAGCCTTCTCAAAAAGTAACTGACTCGTTCCCTGGTTTAGTCTGGTTCCCTGGTTGAGGAGTCTGGTTCCCTGGTTGAGGAGTCTGGTTCCCTGGTTGAGGAGTCGGTTCCCGGGTTGAGGAGTCTGGTTCCTGGTTAGGTCTGTTCCCTGGTTGAGGAGTCTGGTTCCCTCGTTGAGGAGTCTGTTCCCTCGTTGAGGAGTCTGGTTCCTGGTTGAGGAGTCTGGTTCCCCATGTCCTTGGTTTAGGAGTTCTGGTTTCCCTGGTTTAGGAGTCTGGTTCCCTGGTTTAGGAGTCTGGTTCCTGTTGAGAGTCTGTTCCCTGGTTGAGGAGTCTGGTTTCCTGTTGAGAGTCTGGTTCCTGGTTGAGGAGTTGGTTCCGGTGAGGAGTCTGGTTCCATGTTGAGGAGTCTGGTTCCATGGTTGAGGTCTGGTTCTCTTTGTTGAGGAGTCTGGTTCCATGGTTGAGGAGTCTGGTTCTGTTGTTTTGAGGAGTCTGGTTCCTTGTTGAGGAGTCTGGGTTCCTTGGTTGAGGAGTCTGGTTCCTTGTTGAGTCTGGTTCCATGTTTGAGGAGTCTGGTTCCTGTGAGGAGTCTGGTTTCCTGGTTAGGATCTGGTTCCATGGTTGAGGAGTCTGGTTCCCTGTTGAGAGTCTGGTTCCCTGGTTGCGGTCTGGTTCCATGGAGTCTGGTTCCACTGGTTTGAGGATCTTGGTTCCCTGGTGAGGAGTTGGGTTCCCTGGTTGAGGGTCTGGTTCCATGGTTGAGGATTGGTTCCCTGGTTGAGGAGTCTGGTTCCCTGGTTGAGGAGTCTGGTTCCATGGTTGAGGAGTCTGGTTCCATGGTTGAGGAGTCTGGTTCCATGGTTGAGGATCTGGTTCCATGGTTGAGGATTCTGGTTCCATGGTTGAGGAGTCTGGGTTCCATGGTTGAGGAGTCTGGTTCCCTGGTTGAGGAGTCTGGTTCCCTGGTTGAGGAGTCTGGTTCCCTAGTTGAGTCTGGTTCCATGGTTGAGGAGTCGGTTCCCGATTTGAGGAGCGTTCCATGGTTAACTCGAAGCTTAAGTCCTTGAGAAGCAGGGACAGACCATGGGATAGGCAGGGGCAGTTGCCTGGAAGGGCACTGACCTTCCCTAGAAGCTGAGTGTAATCTATTTGCACTTTCTGTGGTTGAAGGACCTGTAATGACCTCATCACAGGTCCATCAGGCAAGACAAAATAGCTTCTTCATTATTTGTGGATCTACAAGACCTGGGATGATGTGAGGAAAAGTGGGTCCTCAACTAAATTGAAGTTCCTGAAGGTATACCAGTGAATTTCATCTACACATAGTTAGAGAACTGAAATATGGAGCAGTAATCCTCCTCACCGTTACCTTGTACACCCAGACGCAGAATAGTCCTGTATGTACCGCTCAGCATCTATAGACCTGTGTCCTCTGAACACATATACTTGATATCATCATTGGCAAATCTATTGGCATTGTCTTTGCAACCTGAGCCTAGTTTCGAGTCTATGGTGTTATGAGACATGAAGCTTTGCAATACATAGAAAGCCAAAGTTTGGACAGTGTTCTTTAGATGGCAAAAATATCCATCATGAATCCCCTCTCACCTGCTTGTAGTGTCCAACCTTGTCTGTCGGTTTCCTTGCTCCTTCTCCTAAATAAAATCCCTTTTTCACTCCACAAAAAACCATTAATTGCTTCTTCCCAGTTGGCAGCGTAAGACCATGAAAAGATTTTCTCCGCGCCGAATCTAGCAGTTAAAAAACAAAAAAACTTTTAAATTGTAAATAAGAATCCAGTTTCCAGTCGGTTCTGCTTCTCTCTCCACTAGCCCCGTCCCCTTATTCCAAAATCTTTCTCTCCTCCTCCTCTCATTCTTCTATCTTCTCTTTTTCCCTTTCATCTGTCTCCCACTTTTTACTTTTTTTGCCTTCTTCTCCCTCCTTCTCTGTCTCATCCGCCCACTCTTTCTGTCTTTTTATATCTCCTTCTGTCTCTCTTCCTTTCTCACTAGTTCTCTCTCCCTTTTTCCCTTTCCCTTTTTGTCCAGCTCTCTCTTCCACGTTTACTACTTCTTATATTTCTCCCTTGTATTCATCGTGTTCTCCTTCTCTACCTGTCTTGCTCTTTGTCTGTTATGGGTGCCCCTGCGACCCATGTCTTGATCACCTACCACCAGGATGAAGCATTGTAAACCAAGCACACTCAAACATACTGGCTTTGGTTTTACAGAAAAAGGCTTTAAAACTATGCAATGACCAGAGGGCTCCAGGCTCATAGATGTTAGTTGAGCCCACATTTGCATAATTTAAAGCCCTTTTTTTTTCCGAAAACAGGGATAAGAAGCTATACAGAGTAATTCCTGCCAGAGGGGTCACAAACCATATGTCACATGCTTGGTTTACAATCCTTCATCCTGTGGGTAATATTTGAAAAAAATACAGGCAGTCCCCGGGTTACGTACAAGATAGGTTCCTAAGGTTGTTCTTATTTGAATTTGTATGTAGTCGAAACTACATATTGTTATAATTGTGTTCTAGACATTTTTTTTTTCTTGCCCGGTGATAATTGGAATATCAAAATTTTTGCTGTAATTGGACCAATGATTATCAATAAAGCTTCACTACAGACATCTTACAGCTGATTATGCAGCCTGGGACATAGTAACATCCAGAGAGGTCACCGAGGTCATAGGGGCAAGGGTCCATCTTTTAACAGGGTAGTCTGTAAGTCGGGTGTCCTTAAATAGGCGTCTGTATACTGAATTTCAGAAAATAATTGTAGCATTTTCCAAATAAAATAAATAATGACAAAAATAATCTTTTTAAATGTTTAATTTGGGTTGTTCCTGTAACATGTTACCAGGTGTAATGAACACAATGGACACCTAGCCGGACCTTCAAGTTCTCTGAACGCACTCGAGCTGTGCTTGCACCACAAGTGTTGGCCCACTTTTTAGCATTCTCCGCAGCCAATTTGTCCATAACCTGACAATAAAGTAAGAAAATCATATTATAATATGATCATTCTATAAAAAAATTAAGAAAGAAAGATCATCCAAAAAATTGGCAAGCAGCTTACAGTTTGTCTTTGTAGGGCTTTTTTCATTGGTTGTGACACAGGAAGTGGAGCCGTTTTTTCTTGCTCGCACTTCCTGTATTCTCGATGTATTGTCGGATCCTTATCATTCTATGTATTATTCGTCTATCCTCACCTTACACTCATCCTCCATGCGGTAGGATAGAATAGGTATGATGCAGTGTTGAGGAGGCCACAAGTATATATTATATATGACTTATCTTATCTTACCGCTTCATCATGTTGGATGCAGTCGGCTGCCCAGTCCTTTCGGCATTGGTTCGTCAAGTTGACGATAAGTTGCTGTACTTTAGGGTCATGCTTTGATATTCCTTCCAATGGATTAGAAGGCGTGAAAATATTTTTTTTTATACCTTTATTATTAGTTCCTTTTTTTCCACCATCAAGGGCTACAAATGCACTTACAATATAACATGTTATTATATCTTATAAATACACTACACAATATACAATCACAGATCAATACCAGACGAATACATACCTGAACCATCAGTTCCTACCTTAAACAATAATCTGCACCCTACCCTTATTACCTCCTACAACTTATCAGCTATACAACCTACCTACCCCACCCCCATGCCCCAACTAACCCTACGAACAAATAATCAACAAAGCCCCCCCCAGCTCACACTATATACAGCTCCCCAGCAATCACTATATCCAGATCCCCCGCAATCACTGTATACAGCTCCCCCAGCAATCACTATAGACAGCCACCCCAGCAATCACTTATACAGCTCCCCAGCAATCACTATATACGCTACCCAGCATCCTTTACAGCTAACCCACCACATCACTATATACAGCCTCCCCACAATCACTATATACGACCCCCCAGCAATCACATATACAGCTTCCCCAGCAATCACTATAGACAGCCACCCCAGCCACTCACTATATCAGCTCCCCTAGTAACTCACTATATACAGCTCCCCAGCAATCACTATATCAGCTCCCCGCATCACTGTATACAGCTCCCCAGCAATCACTATATACAGCTCCCCCAGCATCACTGTATACAGCTCCCCCAGCATCACTATAAACAGCTCCCCAGTAATCACTATATACGCTCCCAGTAATCATATATACACTCCCCCGCAATCACTATATACAGCTCCCCAGCCACCAACTATATCGCTCCCCCAGCAATCACTATATACAGCTCCCCCAGCAACCACTATATATACATAGCTCCCCCAGCAATCACTATATACAGCTCCCCCGCATCACTATATACAGCTCCCCAGCAATCACTATATACAGCTCCCCCAGCAATCACTATATACAGCTCCCCACGCAATCACTATATACAGCTCCCCAGCACCCACTGTTATACAGCTCCCCCAGCAATCACTATTACGCTCCCCCAGCAATCACTATATACAGCCCCCCAGCAATCACTATATACAGCTCCCCCAGCAATCACTATATACAGCTCCCCAACAGCAACTATATACTGATCCCACCAGCAATCTCTATATACAGTCTCCCCCAGCAATCACTATATACAGCTCCCAGCAACCACTATAACAACTCCTCCAGCAATCACTTTATCAGCTCCCCCAGCAATCACTATATACAGCTCCCCCAGCAATCACTATATAGCTCCCCAGCATCACTTATACAGCTCCCCAGCAATCACTATATAACAGCTCCCCCGCAAATCACTATAACAGCTCCCCCGCAATCACTATATAGCAGCTCCCCAGTAATCACTTCTACAGCTCCCCCGCAATCCGTTACCTCCCCCACATCATATAACAGCTACCCCAGCAACGCACTATATAAGCTACCCCAGCAATCACTATATACAGCTCCCCAGCAATCACTATATACAGCTCCCCCAGCAATCACTATATCAGCTCCCCCAGCATCCTATATACGACTCCCAGCAATCACTATATACAGCTCCCCAGCACCACTATTACATAGCAACCATATATACAGCTCCCCCAGCAATCACTATATATCCAGCTCCCCAGCAATCACTATATACAGCTCCCCAGCAATCACTATATACAGCTCCCCCAGCAATCTAGCAAAAATAATAATTTCTTTACCCTATACTTCCACTCTTGAGCAATCTCATTTTCTATTACTCCCAAAATACAGCTTAAATCAATACATACAATCTCAATTCCCCTCCAGAAAGCTCTTATCTTGCAGCATACCCATGGGTGAACATCATTCAACCCCTCCCACCCACATTTGTACATGTATGCTTCCAGGAGGAATTTTTTTGGGGGGTATTATATGCTCTATACAACAAGAAGAGTTATGCAGCCTGTGTCCCGGATTTTTTTAAAGCTCATCTATACCCTAAATGCCATAACCCACACACCGCCATCCAAAACCCCATCTCCTCCATCCACCCACTCGCATTCTTTCTCTATTGGATATCCTCTCCTTCATACCGCATTTTAAAATAACTTTGCTTGAAATAGAAAATTTAAAGGTAATATTCCTCCTAGGAAGATGTTAAGAGCAAAAGTCCAAACAACAGATCAGTCCAACTCAACCCAATCCCAACCCTTGGCATTCACCATGAGAAATTCTCAGCACTGTCATTGCCTGATCATATTCTTAGGTGTTTGATGACTCAATTGCACCCTATAATCTACTCTCCCTATCTGCAGCCACGTGCTAGAGCTTGATTATAGGATGAGTGTTATAATTATAGGCCAGGCTTTCTGACAGCTCGTTAGCAGATGTAATATACGAGACTCACGAGTAGGGAAGGTGAATTTCTATGTCGTTAATCATCTCAGATCAATACACGTAAGGTGAACCTACATCAAGAAAGCCAAAACAACAACAAAAGCCACCTAGTTTCCTTCGATAGTTTTGCCAAAAAAGTAATAACACGGCATGATCGGACCTGCTGAGCTTCAGGGCGTGATATGGATTATATTTTGCTTACTCCTCTCCATACTTTTCATCAGAATTGTGCCACAGACTTGGAAACTGGAAAATAAGAACCAAGAAAGTTTAATGCAGTGACGGTTATACTGCATGATGCTACTGTACTGTCTTTTAGCAGGTTTTTGGGGCACCTTATGCAATTTTTTAAACCAAAACAAATATTTATCCATATGACTTGGTGGGTGCACCATTAGGTGTTTCGACAGTCAACAACAGATGAGATGTGGTCGAAGTCTAAGATGTGACATCATCTTCTTCTTATGGCTCCCAGCCACCACATAGGATTTGAACCTCCATAACAGCTATTGGTGTGGGGTCCAAGAGTTGGACCTGGATGGAGTACTTTGTCATAACCCAAAGGTTGTCGGAACCGCTCAGTTTTAAGGTGTGGGTGCTGGAACCCTACCGAAATATGTGAATGGTTTATTCTGTGGTCAACAATATCAAAAACACCTAAGGGACCAGAAAACTTGTTTAAATGTTATAAAACTTGTATAGTTTACATATTTGGAACAAGTGCGATTGCAAAGGTCCACATACAGTGACAAAGTAAGGATTTTGTTTGCGATGTTCATACATGGTGCCTTAACATAATTGTAATCTCTATACTATAGCAGTAAAATATCCACTGTGGAAGCAAAATTTGACATCTGAGCCCTCCTATTTTGGGGCACAAGTTTCAGCTTGCTCACGCCATCTTAGAGGTCTATTGCATACTAGAGGTCTAGCATGTGTGTCACCACACTATGACGCGATGGCTGTACCATGCTGCAAACTATAAGCAGGTCCTACTCCTGTCTGGTGGACTGGACATTGTTGGAGGCAATGGTGCCCCCTCTGCTCCGATGTCCTTCATCCATAACGGCCTCAAACAATTTGCACACACATTCAATGCAGAATCAATTTAGAAGACTAGAACTAGAAAACTAGAACTTATCTAAGATTTGCAACCAACAATGGATCCCTGATGGGCTTGCACTGGCGTTGATTTCTCAAAGTGTCCTTCAACTGATACTTAAATCACATCTAAACCCCACCCCACCATAGCCACAGCCATGAAGGACCACCCGATTTCAGGCGTCAGCATCATTGCCAGGCCCTCAGCTCTGAACGTATCACAGGAGCTTGACCACTGCATGGATAACATGTTATTGTTTGCCAGGACATCATCGGATCCATTCCTATCTCTATCCGCATGTCCTCCGATAAATATCTCCTATTACCTGGTTTAAGTAACTAGTTTATTCTATCACTTTGCTAGCAAACATTTGTATAAAGCCCCCCTCTTTCTTATACATAATACTGTGTAAAATTGAAAGTTTACAACCAACTGTGGCATAAAAAAATCAATATTTGCCATGAACAAAAATATCCCAATGATTACAAAAAAATTGGGTAATTTGGATGTTTTTGCTTACATCAGCTCGTAGTTTTTGTCATATATCGATCCCATCGGTCTTATCCGCTGGAAACAAAGGCCAAGAGAAGTTGAATATAGTGACGGGCACGAATGAATTATCTCACTTTACTAATTTGATAGAGTTGTTTGAGCTCCTTTTGCTTTTGAAACTTAATAACTATCCATAGAATTCGGACCCTGGCCCATTAGTCTATTCTGGCTTAGTCTTAATTCAATTGGAACTGGAACTGGACTGGGTTCCTTCGATCCTAACCCCTACAACCACCCCTCACCAGAGCCTTCTGCTGATGGTTCAGTAACCACAAACTAGGATTGATACCAGCTGATGCTATGGTGTCCATGTGTTGGACCCCACCACCACCACCACCACTACATTAACAAATGTTCTGGCCTTCTCTTCTACTTCTGGCTTCATTCAATGTAGATGTTTCAATGTTTCCAACACTTGAGCAGCGCGGTTGCCGGGGTTGGACACCCATTAAACTAATCCCTAACGGATCTGGATGGAGTCTTCTGCTTTGGCCCAATCATTGCTTATGGTTCCATACCCAGAGGTGCAGTAACGGATCTGGGTGCTGGGACCCTCCTGATCTTGGGTCAGATGTTTTTGTACCCATGATTAAGATAATAGTGGAATTCCACAAATTCTAAAAAATGTAACAATTTGTTCCAAAGGATGTTTCATACCTGTGTCTGACCCCATCACCATAAGCAGGGCAGATCACACAATCCAATAATCCACATTTTTCTTCCTGTAATAGATCATTTACTTATTAGAAAATACTTTTTTATAATATTTCCTACCCAGAAGAAATCCTGACCATTGTGTAAGACGGTCCCATTACATAAGCTGGTCACGACGTGTTGGGACCTCCATATTCAGTTGTATGTACCGGAAAACCTATTTATGTTCCCTGCAGACGCCACACAGGGGAAATGAAGTATTACACAGTTTATTTAATCTCTAGAATGTGGTGTTGGCCTTTTTAATGTGTATTTATTAATCGTTCCTGTGTCCCCCTTGTGGCTAATGCTCCTTGTGTATTGGTTGACCCCTGTTGTCAGGCTGCTGTATACAGATGCACCCTCTGTCAACCTGTCCTTATAGATGACCTGGCTGCTGTATACAGATGCACCCGTTGTCAGGCCTGTCTATAGATGACCGATGGGACAGTATTGTGGTTCCCCAGCTGACCATCTATACGGGTAGAGGATGCCTCAAGCAAGCCCCGTGCTGACATATATACGTGTCAACAATTACTAATTCAAACAAGTCAAGTTAAGCTAATGTATAGAAGCCAGAGAATCCTTCTTTATATGGAATCCAATCATATAGCACAATGTAAATACACCTACGTTCATATTAAACGGGAATAAAAATCCATAAAATCAAGCTCAATAAACTAGGGGCACATACTCTAGATCCAGGACATTGTGGTAATCTTCTCCATCTACCATCTCCAATCTTTTCCAACCTTATCCATGGCCTTCACTCTAAAAATCAATGTTTAGGATTATGCTAATGAGTCATAAAAACTAAGGGGGGGGGTATTGTCAGAGCCCCTTTGTGCTGTAGCTTCACAGGCTGTTACACTGAGTAAGCAGTTTTCCTTTCCTCGTGCCTTCCTGCAGGTGTTAGATTGCACAGGTAGAGAGGAAGCAAAGAGCAGGGGATTGAAAGAGACAGGTTCTGCTCATTGTAACAGCCTATGAATCTCACACACCCCAAGTTTCAGCTCATTAGAATAATTTTAAAAGTAGATTTTAGAGGACGGAGACATGGATAACAGATATAAAGAAGATTTAGTCCTGGATCTATGCGTAGTGCCCCTAGTTATTTATGCTTTATTTTTCATGGTGGAAAAATAAATATTCATGTTAAAAAAAAAATAATATATAATTATCAATGCCCAATAATAACAATTAAATCTAAATGTAATGAATAATAATAATAATAATATAATAGTAATATAAATATATAATATATAATTCATAATAATTTATTATTATTATTATTTATTATTATTACATCATCATCATCATCATATAATAATGCAATTCTAAATATCATTTTATAATAATAATACCTGAATTATTTAAACATAAATGAATAATAAGCATAATTCGGTAATAATAATAATAATAATAATAATATAAAATAATATATAGCAATAAATCATGAATAATGGAAACATTCAATAAATAATAATGGTAATAATAATATTGAAATAATTTACACTGTAGATCCAATCAAATAAACAATAGGAACATAGATGTGCGATTGCGACATTATAATTTTAGTGACCATACATAGAGTCATCACCAACATTCTCCTGCAGCGCTCACCTGACTCCAGACGCAGGTAGTGCACACCTGGTGATATCAGGGATAGGGAGATGTGAGGCACTGGATCTGCTCGCAGTATTTATAGGGAAACTGTATTAAACACTTCCTGTGATTCGTCATGAACGAATGAAGCATTTACATTTTAAAGCCACAAACATAATACACAGATTACACAAGTGATGTGCAAATATGCGGATAGGACGGTAAGACAAGACGGTGCACCGGCACAACATACTACATGTCCCTAGTGTTTAATGTCCCCATAAAAAGTTCTTCCCGACATTCTGAGAAATGGTAACAAGATGAGGAATAGAGGAAGAGGGAAGAGGGCGATAGAACAGCCGGGGGGATCTGGGCATCAGGCTGATGGGAGTGGGTCGGAGGAGGGTATTAGGTAATAAGGTTAGAGACAGTATGTGATGGAACTGATGATGATTGCTGACCCCCACTGATCAACTATTGAGACTTACCCTGAGGATGGAACATTAATAATAGTTCATTGCCGAACTTTGTTTATTGGATACAGGTGAATGTAAAAGACATTGTGCGTAGTTACACTAGGGTTTCATTCAATGGGGTCCATTTACTGATGTCCAGGATAGCTCGGAGGATGACTATCTACATGATCCTATTTGAAATGATACATCTCTATGTTGGCTACATAAGTTTGCTAAAACTAACCATATTGAAGCCCAGCAGTAGTAAACATTTGGATCTCTCGTGGTAATCTTCCTAGAAAATCAATTTTATACTTTGGGTACAGTCAAGCTTTTTTGTTCCAGCCCTGGCACCACATGACCACACATTGGACAGTAAAAGACTAATTTTGCTGTTGATGAGTGGTCCGTGCTGGCCATGCATATCTGGGAACACAATATTCTTAAACCGTAACCACCTTCGCGGTTTCAGGGTCAGTGGACCCTGGGCCACCGCCGAGATGGTACAACCGACACCTGTGATCGGCAGTCTAAGCGGCACCTGGTTTTGACCAGAGCCTGACGGATAACGGGATGGTCCTTGCTGTGGCAGCCGAGGTCATGGTACAGAATCGGAGGCTCGAGGTCAGGAATAGGCACGAATTCGGGACAGGCGGAAAAAGTGCAGAGTTGGGTCCGGTATCACAACAGGAGATCAACTGCAGAGGCAAGGAACGGGAACAAGGAACGACACAGGAACTCACAGGTAAGTTTTTCTGAAGGCCAAAACGCAAAGACCTGGCAGGGAATCCTGGGAACACAGCCGGCCTTTAGGAACAGCAGGATTGCCACGCCATCATCAGCGGTATTCTGACCCTTGAATCTGAGCGTGTCGGCACGTGAGCGCCGTGGGGAGCGGGGAGGCGCGAACGGGCCAGCCGAGGGAGGCAAGAGCATGGAGAGGTAAGAGCGGGGGAGCGCTGCAACAGAGGGGCAGGTGCCATTGCTCCGCGGGGGGCACCGTGACACCGTCATTTGAAATAATTTTGTATGGGAGGACGAAGTGACACTTTTTTCTAATACACTTTATTAACATATTTTGTTTTGTTTGTAAAAATCAACTACTACGGGGCCGATTAAGGAGGGGCGCCTGGGCTTAGCCCCGGGGCCCCCCACCATTCACTTTTTAAGAGGCCCCACCAGTTTCGACAGTCGTGAATCAGTCCAGCTGAGTCGCTGACTGTCCTCGTGTGCAATGCACAGCGGCCCGTGGCCTCCCGCATCGCATATGGGGGTAAAGGATGATAGCTGTGTCAGGGAGACAACGCTGCCATCACTGGGGAGTTCACTGCTGCACTGTTTTGGCGGCAGCATGTTGTGATGGGACGCTGGCGGCGAGTGATGACGTCATGCTGTCGGCATCCGATCACTACATGCTGCTGCCAAAACAGTGGCATCGCGATCTCCCCAGTGATGGCAGCTGTGTCTTCAGTGGCAGGCGGCTGCCTGAAAGCGAGGAAGAGCCTGCAACATCATGGATCACTGGAAGGGAAGATGAGGGTAAGTTGAGTTTATTATTTTGTGGGCCATTTTCTACAGGGGACTGGCGCTAAATTCTCCCGTGGGCTTGTGGCTGTATACTACATGGAGCTGGTGGCTAAATTCTACAGGGAGCGGTGGCTGTATTCTACAGGGGACTGGTGCTACATACAAAAGGGGGTGGCGGCTATATACTACAGTGGGCTGACTGGTGGCTGTATACTAGAGGGGGCTGCAAGGCTATAAACTACAGAGTCTGGCATGTATATACTACAGGGTGCTGGCAGGCTATATACCTACGAGTCTGGCAGCTATTCTACGGGGGCTGTCGGCTATTTACTACAGGGGGCTGGCAGGCTATATACTACTTTAGGGGGCTGGCAGGCTATATACTAACGGGGCGCGGCAGGCTATATGCTACAGGAGGCTGCAGGGCTATATACTTCCAAAAACATTGTTGGAAGGGCCCCCACCAGTTTTTGCCCAGGGGCCCCCACCACCCTTAATCCGGCCCTTGCTACTCCCCCCCTAGAGATCAAATTCCAGCCGTACAGGTGTGTCTATGGAGGCTGCATGAGCTCCAAATCTAATCTCCCTGTGTTTGGTTAAACAGCTCTGGCTGGCAATGAGCCTTAACCCATTGCACTTTCAGCTTTAAAAATTATGCAAATTAGCATCCTGCCAGGGAGAGAGCAGAAAGAAAGAGACTGTCTTTAATCCTGTAGATGATTGAACACAGAAGTGTGTTGTAACTAGGCGACACTTTACAGCCTGTTACTTTACAAACTAAGGAGAATTAGGTTATCATAGTTTTATACGTTGAAAATAGACCCTTGTCCATCAAGTTTAACCGAGGAAGGGAAGGGATTGGATGAGAAGGGATTTAGGAAAACAATTCTATATAACAAAAACCATCAATGTTATTTATAGGTGTAAAAAGGCATCTAGAACCTCTGAAGCTCTCTCTGCTGTCCCTGCTGTGACCAGCGCCTGAGGCAGGCTACTCCACAGATTGACAGTATATTAGAAAGGTTCACATCTGCCCCTCCCCCCAATATCAAAAATCATCTGAAATGACTGTTACCCTTTAATAACCATAAATATTTTAGTCAACACAAGGTCAGTAATGGACAGGGTGGACTGGCCCACCAAGAATCATGGGATCCTCGGTGGCCGGTCTACTCAATAATGATCCAGTAGAAATACATCAAAAACATTCTGAGACTATGAATTGTCCATATCCTAGAATAAGGTTTAGCCTGAATTAAAAAGTGACTTTGGATCACATACCTTCTGGATTCATCTCCATGTATAGGAATCACCACTCACCGTACGTGGCTAATCCTCGGGGCTTCCTATGATACAGTAGAAGTGCTCTATGCACGACGCCACTTTCTCCGGTAATTCCTACCCTTGAGCTCTCTTCTTTTCAGACCTGATTTCTTTTACTGTCTGGCGCAGTGTGATTCCAGTAAGCCTAACTAAATAATAGGTTTATTAGAGTAAACATGAGACATCAAAGAGAATGTGAGCCTATATCAACAGATTGAGGGAGGGACCTCATGTGTCCTTCACACACGTACAAGATATAAACAATGACCTTCTCATTTGGGCGCAGACTCTTATTTTGGCAAAATTAAAGCATATCCCAGTAGGTACAAAACAAATATTTAAAGTGGAATTTGGATTTTTAAGAACAAATTCAAATAATTACATTATAAACTAGAAATGGTGTAACTTTTGAAGGCTCAATTTTTTTTTCCGCTATTTCATGGCAATTTTAACCAATTTTATTACCATATTTTTGGACTAAAAGATGGATCTTACTAAAAGACGCATCCAAAACTATAGCATCCAAAAAAAGAATTGCCACCAAATAGCTCACAAATAGCTCTGCTACATCCAAGCATTAACACACCTCTCTCCTACAACCATTCTGGCGGCTGCGCTGAGCTGCGTAATCTGTGAGCGCTATTAAATAAGGAATTATTATTATTCACTTAAATGCAGCTCTGTTGCATCAATACCTCACACGTTTTCCTAAAACCATTCACTCAACCGCAGCTCTGCCACATCTCCTATGTCCACAACAGCTTTCCTACAACCACCCACTCACACAAAGCTCTGCTACATCCTACACTCACAACAGCTCTCCACAACCACCCATCACACACAGCTCTGTTGCATCCATACACTCACAAACAGCTCTCCTACAACCACCACTCACCACAAAGCTCTGCTACATCCTACACTCACAAACAGCTCTCTACAACCACCCACTCACACAAAGCTCTGCTACATCCATTCATTCACAAGACCCCTCATTTTGTAGCTTCACAGGCTGTTATATTGTGCAAGTGATTCCCCTCTTCATCACACCGTGACTGAAAACTGCCTCTGCTGCAGTAATGTTACATCAGCAGAGGAAAAGCGAAGAGTGCCGAAGGAGCAGATGAAGGCTACAGATTGTAGGGGTTTTTGGTATCAAAATTTTATAAGTTTATTTATTAATTATCCCCACCCTGACCGCGCACAGAGGGCAAAAATGACACAATTTCACGCAGAGCCATGAATTGCGTCTATTTCAGTTGTACCAGCCTTGATAATTGTGGCCAAAAAAAGTAAAACGCGACAGACTTAACTACGACAGATCGTCACCCAATGTTGAACGATGATCCGGTGCAGCACTAATGTTCTCGAGCTCTGAAGGTCAGAGCCTACAAACAGTGGGGGTCATTTACTAAGGGCCCGATTCGCGTTTTCTCCCGACGTGCTTTACCCGAATATTTCCGATTTGCGCGATTTCCCTGATTGCCCCGGATTTTGCGCACCGATGGAATGCGGCGCATCGGCGTTGGCATGCACGCGACGGAATCAGGGGGACTCGCGCTTACCTTCACTAGGAATAGACCGTTGTACTTCAGTTGCATTCCGGAGCCTAGGGCAGTGATGGCAAACCTTTAAAGACCGAGTGCCCAAACTACAACAAAACCCCGCTTATTTATTGCAAGTGCCAACACAGAAATAATTTGTGATTTATACTTCCTTCTCTGTCACAGTTTCATTGATACCAGCACCTGAAGACACATAAAGCAGAAAATAGTCCCAGGTACAGCTGTCTCTTAAAATAGCTTTGTGCACAGCAGTCCTGGGCTGTCTGGGACTGCAGGAAAGATACCTGGAGTCTCTCTGGTGATGGCCTGAGTGCCCACAGAAAGGGCTCTGAGTGTCCACCTCTGGCACCAGTGCATAGGTTAGCCATCACTGGCCTAGGGGAAACTTCAGCGCAGCGCGCCACCTAGTGGACGTCGGAGGAACTACCGTAGTGAATCCCGCCGGACCCAATCACTGCAGAGAACGCGCCACTGGATCGCGAATGGACGGGTAAGTAAATCTACCTCCCATTGATGTAGTCCTCCAGATGGTTTTCTTCTTCCTCGTCAGATCCAGAATCGGGTTACACTGGCCCACGTGCATCCTCCCTGTTCTCCAGTCCAGCACTGCCCCACTTATTTAATATTCATAATATCATAAGTAAGTTTATCAGGTTACCCAATATAATAATTACGCTAACCTATTTTCTAAAATTGTCTATGGAGGGTGGAAAGGAGTTCTGGTTGTTCTGGTCTCTGTTTTTGACATCTATGAATATATTTGGCCAAGAAGCTGAAGAACAGGCAAACCATGATGGTTCTATTTCGATTTTTCGGCCTCATCTATATAGGTGGTGCAGAGATCTGTGGGGACATGTCGCCCTCATCATTAGTGCTGGCTCATGACATATAAACTCTCCAATGTTATTTCATTACGGAGAAAATAGAAACAAAATGTCCAACGTCCTCCTGGTAATTATCCCTCCGGATGAACCTCCCGAGCCTTGTGTGG
Organism: Engystomops pustulosus; assembly: GCA_019512145.1. NCBI lineage: Eukaryota > Metazoa > Chordata > Amphibia > Anura > Leptodactylidae > Engystomops > Engystomops pustulosus. The sequence continues at coordinate 70,959 of WNYA01000402.1, forward strand.
TGTCCAGGACCAATATCTGCCAATACACCTCCCCGTCATCTGTCAGCTTCATCTGCAGTGAGACAGGATAAATAGCTAACGAAGATCTCTCATACAGTAACATGATTAACCTCCACAATGTGGGTAAAAATACAATTCCCAAATTTTCAGGCAGTACAGGCAGTCCTGGGTTACATACAGTTGAATTTGTATTGTAAGTCGGAACTGTATATTTTAAATTGTAGCTCCAGACAAAAATTTGTTTTGCCCCAGTGACAATTGGAGTTTAATTTTTTTTTTTTCTGTAACTGGAAAACAATTATTATCATAAGCTTCATTACAGACACCTTACAGCTCATCTGTAGTCTAAAACTATAGAAGACATCCAGAGAGGTCACCAGGGTCACATGGGCAGAGGGGTCTGTCTGTAACCAGGGGTCGTCGTAATACTGGGTGTCTTTAAGTAAGGGCCATCTGTATAGGGTACCCAGTAGGGTATATGGGCACTTACCCAGTGATCTACAATCAAAATCCACCCATGATAACCAGGGACATTACTTAAGATCCACGACAACCGCCTCCTTCCTTCTAACATCAACTTGTACAATTATACTAATTAGTCGAGGTGCACGGGGTGTTCCAGGCCCTCTCTGTGCTGTAGCTTCACAGGCTACAGGATATAGTGTCTCAAGCCTCTTCTCCCTCAGCACTTCCCCCGTCCCTGTGCCTGATGTAATCTCACTACAGCAGAAGAGCTTCAGCACAGAGGCCGGGGGTAGTGTCCTGCTCAACATATATTTTTCCGGTTACAACGGACCATCTCATCCAAAGCCTCATGAATTCTTAACCACAAGACACAATTCATCTTATTCATGCTTATATCTGATCAAAATACGGCAAGAAAAACATTTTGTATTGCCTCAGTTCCCTGAATCTGAAGTCCATGTGAGCGACTTGTAAAGACATCGGACAAGTGAGAATACGCATCAATGAACACAGACTTTTGAGAAAACATCAAGTAGAGGAAAAAAGTTGAACACGAACACACAAGAAAATCTAAGAGAAAGTTAGATGCCTGGAATGGGGCACATTACTTACCTTCCCTGGAGTTCACCGAAAGTGTATTGTCATAACGATAACGCACTGTGCCGCGATTCACTACAATCATGCGCCCAATATCCTGCATGTGTCGCTTCCCCGCTCGGTCCGACAGAGTTCACCTTCTCTTTCCTGGTGCATGTGAGTGCTTTGGGCTTGGGACATAATTTGAATGTTAAATCCCGCGCTCATCCGAATGCGTCGGATCTTCTGATGACACGCCCCCTAAATTGTGTCACATGGAAACCACGTGCACCAAAATCACGCGCAGACAAGGATACCTGTGGCAAGCCGTGTAAACCCAGAAAAAAGGCAAACAGTTCGACAAAAGTGAGCACCCGACCTTAGTAAATTGAGCCCCATTGTGTTCCAACATTAATTTGCTTCTCCAGACACCGTGCAATCTATAGATCTCTCCTATAAAAGATAGTCAAAAAGTTTATTATGTTTGTCTGGATACGGATGATTTTTTGGGGTTATTTGGTTTTCCTGAGTTTTTTGTGGCATAAAAAGTCTCAGAGTAGTCACATTGAGGTTGTTTTGAGCTTTTCACTGATCAAATGTCTCACAGGACTATTTCACCTCTTCATTAATCTGATGTAAACATAGAACTTACTGCTAATACAAAGCCAGAGTCATGACTTGGGACTTGTGCAAAAAAGTCTCATAAAAAGTCTCATAGTCCCTGCTGGTGCTTTTTATGCATTTTGAGACTTTTCTTTGCAACTTTTGGAAAAAGAAAAACATTTATTAAAGGGCCAAAGCCACTTTAAAGAATTTTATGGGCAGTGGAGCTCCAAAAATAGATGCATAACTGTCCCAAGGAGCCACCTAATGATAAGTAATCTCCTTTGTCCCCATGTCTTAGCCACATGTGAACGAGTCGCTTTTTGAATTCAGAAAAAAAAAAAAGTCTGTAAAAAAATGAAAAGTAATTTCTAGTTAGGACTAAGTCCAGAACTCCATCACTCGATGTGCATTGCTAGTGTCACAACCCTTCACATAACTTATGTGGCGCTGCTGTCAGGATAATTGTAGTTGTGTACAGGCTCCTAATATCAAACGTGCCCAAGTGTGAGACTTCCGATAAATCTACTTCTTTTAAGTACTCAAAGAGGCACATTTACTTACCCAGTCCAGTCGCGATCCAGCGGCGCGTTGTCCGACCGTGATTCGGTTCTGCCGGGATTCACTAAGGTCGTGCCGCCGATGTCTAACTAGTGTGCTCTGCTGCGTCTGAAGTCCGCCGAGGTCCCTGGAATTCACCTCCTCCGTCTCAGTGTATGTGAGTGCTATTTTTGTGCCAAGTCCCCCCATTTCTGTCACGTGAAGCTTGCGCCGATGGGCCACAATGTCGATTGTGTGCGCCAAAATCCCGGGGCATTCGCCGCAAATCGGAAAATTCAGAAACCCGGCGGAAAAACGCGTGTCGGACCTTTTAGTAAATGTGCCCCAATGGGTTTGAGAAATTTTGACATCACTACTATGCACACACTAGGGCAACATTACTACCCGTCCGAGAAGTTCACAGAAAGTGCGTTGTCCGTGTATAATGTACATCTGCCGCAATTCACTGAAGGTGTGCCCGATATCCTGCATCTGTCGCTTCCCGCTCAGGTCCCCGGAGTTCACCTTCTTCCTGGTGCATGTAAGTGCATGTCTTGTGACACAATTTGAATCTTAAATCCCGCGCTCAGACCAAATCAGTCGGATTGATCGTCGGCACGGCCCCCGATTTGTGTTGCATGAAAGCCTTGCTGCTGCGCCAAAATTCGATCGCGTGCGACACAATCCCAGCACACACCCCTTTTAAATACCTGTCAAGCTGCGCAACTCCCGAAACTGGCGCACAGTCCGACAAAAGCGTGATCCGCTACCTTTAGTAAATAAGCCCACTGTTCTCATTTGTAGATTATTTTGCTTTTCTATGGCAAAGAAGACGCGGCAAGATGTGGAAAATACACAAAAACTTTGTGGTTACAAAAAGTTTTTAATGCAACAACAATTTATATGCAATGAGGATCTGATGATGGATTGTTCCATGTTTTTGCTGCAGATTTTCCATGCAGTAGTACATATGTACTGTCGTGTTATACTATCTATGCCTTATATAAACACAGAGGGTTGACCCTTCCCGACAGTCTTTACAGTATAGGTAGGGCCATAGAGGAAGCAAAAACGGTAAAATTATCCCTCCCTCCATCCATTAATTATCATAACAGTGGGGGCTGCTTTGACTACCAGTGTGGCCATTAGGTTGTTGAGCCTGCTCATCCCTTCCCATCAGTTGTAGGGTAGAGAACAGTTATGACAGAAGGATTTGCCTATGGTACTCATGAAATTGGAACACTATTTAGCTCCACATCAGCATAGAAAAGGTGGGTGTACTTGTAGTTATAATTGGGATGTCATCAGCTCTGCCAAGGTATAAACTCTAAGGATTGGGATGTAATATTACCACTGAGCTCAGGAGCTGGTTATTTCTGGTAGAGAAGTGTATCTAAGGGAATAGGCTGAGCTCAGGAGCTGGTTCTTACTGTAATAGCGTGTATCAGTTGGATAACGAGTTCATGCTACTTTTTATTTAAAGAGCACCATACCACCACGATTCTCCTATAAAGGTAGAACGGGTGGTAGGTGGATGAGGGACGTGAGGATAGCCCCGATATGTTAATTTTCTAAGCGGCTACTGGGCTTGGAGTAGCCGGACATGAGACTAGAAGTCGCGGCTACTCCATGCCACAGTAGCCTCTTTCTCCGCCTACCATTTCATCTTCGGCGCGCGCCCTCGTCCGAATAAACGGCATGCGCAAACGCAGGCCTGCAGGTGCGCGGCCAGAGCTACTCGTACGCCAGAACGCCGGGCCCTGACAAGGGCACTCGCTACAAGGAGCTCCGTGCCGAAGATGCAATGGTAGGCGGAGAAAGAGGCTACTGGGGCATGGAGTACCGCGACTTGTAGCCTCATGTCCGGCTACTCCACGCCCAGTAGCCGCTTAGAAAATTAACATATCGGGCTATCCTCACGTCCCAATCATCCACCTACCACCCGTTTTACCTTTATAGGATGCAGGTAGGTGCCTTTAAGAGCAATATATCAGCTGCATAGCTGAGCTCAGGAGCTGGTTATTTATTGTAAGAGAAGTGAATCTGGGGAATAGCTGAGATCTAGTTGGTCACACAGCAGAGACAAGAGAGACTCAGAAGTTATGGAACAAGTGTAGAACAGAACACATCTGGTTTGTATCTTAACTCCATCAAACTCATGGGCTTGCAATCTCATCTGTGAATGACCTACTTGCATAAGTATACATAAATTAACACTTTTTTAAATATCCTTTCAATGTCCTTGTTGATTTAACACTCTAAGACTTATCCCTGGCTGAACATAGATAGAATACATTCAACACTTGTGTAGAGAGATCTGAGCCGGTGAGTCATTGGTGTACTTAAGTTTTGGGTATTATTGTATCACTACTGGTTTTTCTAGCTATATCTGAACACAAAATGTCAAATGTCACCTAATCTCCGCATGGAGCCTGTAAGCTAAATAACCACCATGAAGGGTGGTAGGGTGGCGTGGTTGGCCAAAATTAAGGGGACCTTATAAACTTGACGATAGAGAGTATTCAGATGTGCGTCTAATTTGAAAACCCATCTTCCTATATTAATAGTTGATAATTCTAAATTAATAGAGGGAGGGGTCTTCAATCCACTGAAACCAAAAGAGAATGAAATAGAGTAATCACGGGTACAGTCCCAAGTCACAATCAGATATCAGCACAGTACAAAATCAGGAGACAAGAGGTAGTCAGAAAACAAAGCAGAGCTCAAATCCAGACAGGCAGAAATAACTCATGGGTAGATAAACCAAATAACTGTCCAGGGAAATCCAGCCGGACATGAAATCGGAAAAAACCTTTACCATTTTAACGCACACCTGGTGATATCAGGGATGAGGGAGATGTGAGGTCACTGGATCTGCTCGCAGTATTTATAGGGAACGTGTATTAAACACTTCCTGTGATTCGTCATGAACGGATGAAGCAATTTACATTTTAAAAAGCCACAAGACAATAATGACACAGATTACACAAGTGATGTGCAAATATGCGGATAGGACGGTAGACGGTGCACCGGCACAACATACTACATGTCCCTAGTGTTTAATGTCCCCATAAAAAGTTCTTCCGACATTCTGAGAAATGGTAACAAGATGAGGAATAGAGGAAGAGGGGAAGAGGGCGATAGAACAGCCGGGGGGGATCTGGGCATCAGGCTATGGGATGGGTCGGAGAGGAGGAGTATTAGGTAATAAGGTTAGAGACAGTAATGTGATGGGACTGATAGGATGATTGCTGATCCCCCACTGATCAACTATTGAAGACTTACCCTGAGGATGGAACATTAATAATAGTTCATTGCCGAAACTTTGTTTATTGGAAATACAGGTGAATGTAAAGACATTGTGCCGTAGTTACACATAGGGGTTTCATTCAATGGGGTCCATTTACTGATGTCCAGGATAGCTCGGAGGATGACTATCTACATGATCCTATTTGAAATGATACATCTCTATGTTGGCTACAATAAGTTTGCTAAAACTAACCATATTGAAGCCCAGCAGTAGTAAACATTTGGATCTCTCCGGTGGTAATCTTCCTAGAAAATCAATTTTATTACTTTTGGGTACAGTCAAGCTGTTTGTTCCAGCCCTGGACCACCGATGACCACACATTGGACAGTAGAAAGACTAAATTTGCTGTCTGATGAGTGGTCCTGTGCTGGCCATGCATATCTGGGAACACAATATTCTTTAAACCGTAACCACCTGTCAGGGTTCAGGGTCAGTGGACCCCTGGGCCACCGCCGGAGATGGTACAAGCCGACACCTGTGATCGGAGTCTAAGCGGCACCTGGTTTTGACCAGAGCCTGACGGATAACGGGATGGTCTTGCTGTGGCAGCCGAGGTCATGGTACAGAATCGGAGGCTCGAGGTCAGGAATAGGCACGAATTCGGGACAGGCGGAAAAAGTGCAGAGGTTGGGTCCGGGATCACAACAGGAGATCACTGCAGAGGCAAGGAACGGGAACAAGGAACGACACAGGAACTCACAGGGTAAGTTTTCTGAAGGCCAAAAGAGCGCAAAGACCTGGCAGGGAATCCTGGGAACAGCCGGCCTTTAAGGAAACGCAGGATTGCCAGCGCCAATCAGCGGTATTCTGACCCTTGAAATCTGAGCGTGTCGGCACGTGAGCGCCGTGGGGAGCGGGGAGGCGCGAACGGGCCAGCCGGAAGGGAGCAAGAGCATGGAGAGGTAAGAGCGGGGTAGCGCTGCAACAGAGAGGGGCACGGGTGCCATTGCTCGCGGGGGGCACCGGTGACACCGTCATTTGAAATAATTTTGTATGGGAGGACGAAGTGAACATTTTTCTAATACACTTTATTAACATATTTTGTTTTGTTTGTAAAAAAAATCAAGCTACTCGGGGCCGGATTAAAGGAGGGGCTCCTGGGGCTTTAGCCCCGGGGCCCCCACCAATTTCACTTTTTAAGAGGCCCCCACCAGTTTCCGACAGTCAGTGACTCAGCTCAGCTGAGTCGCTGACTGTCTCTGTGTGCAATGCACAGCGGCCCGTGGCCGCCCGCATCGCATATGGGGGTAAAGGATGATAGCTGTGTCAGTGAGACACAGCTGCCATCACTGGGGGAGTTCACTGCTGCACTGTTTTGGCGGCAGCATGTTGTGATGGGACGCTGGCGGCGAGTGATGACGTCATGCTGTCGGCATCCGATCACTACATGCTGCTGCCAAAACAGTGCATCGGCGATCTCCCCCAGTGATGGCAGCTGTGTCTTCAGTGGCAGGCGGCTGCCTGAAGAGCGAGGAAGAGCCTGCAACATCATGGGATCACTGGAAGGGAAGATGAGGGTAAGTATGAAGTTTATTATTTTGTGGCCATTTTCTACAGGGGACTGGCGGCTAAATTCTACAGGGGGCTTGTGGCTGTATACTACATGGAGCTGGTGGCTAAATTCTACAGGGAGCTGGTGGCTGTATTCTACAGGGGACTGGTGGCTACATACAAAAGGGGGTGGCAGGCTATATACTACAGTGGACTGACTGGTGGCTGTATACTAGAGGGGGCTGCAGGCTATAAACTACAGAGTCTGGCAGGCTATATACTACAGGGGGCTGGCAGGCTATATACTACAGAGTCTGGCAGGCTATTTACTACAGGGGGCTGGCAGGCTATTTACTACAGGGGGCTGGCAGGCTATATACTACAGGGGGCTGGCAGGCTATATACTAAAGGGGGCTGGCAGGCTATATACTACAGGAGGCTGCAGGCTATATACTTCCAAAAACATTGTTGGAAGGGCCCCCACCAGTTTTTGCCCAGGGGCCCCCACCACCCTTAATCCGGCCCTTGCTACTCCCCCCCATAGAGATGCAAATTCCAGCCTGTAACAGTGTGTGTCTATGGAGGCTGCATGAGCTCAAATCTAATCTCCCTGTGTTTGGTTAAACAGCTCTGGCAATGAGCCTTAACCCATTTCACTTTCAGCTTTAAAAATTATGCAAATTATGCATACTGCCAGGGAGAGAGCAGAAAGAACAGAGATCTGTCTTTAATCCTGTAGATGGATTGAACACAGAAGTGTGTTGTAACTAGGCGACACTTTACAGCCTGTTACTTTACAAACTAAGGAGAATTAGGTTATCATAGTTTATACAGTTGAAAATAGACACTTGTCCATCAAGTTTAACCGAGGAAGGGAAGGGATTGGATGAGGAAGGGATTTAGGAGAAACCATTCTATATAACAAAACCATCAATGTTATTTAGGTGTAAAAAGGCATCTAGAACCTTCTTGAAGCTCTCTGCTGTCCCTGCTGTGACCAGCGCCTGAGGCAGGCTACTCCACAGATTGACAGTATATTAGAAAAAGGTTCACATCTGCCCCCTCCCCACAATATCAAAAATCATCTGAAATGACGGTTACTCTTTAAATAAACATAAATATTTTAGTCAACACAAAGGTCATGTAATGGACAGGGTTGGACTGGCCCACCAAAGAATCATGGGATCCTCGGTGGCCAGGGCTCTACTACAATAATGATCCATAGAAATACATCAGAAAACATTCTGAGACTATTAGATGTGTCCATATGCTAGAATAAGGTTTAGCCTAGAATTAAAAAGTGACTTTGGATCACATAACCTTCTGGATATCATCTCCATGTATAGGAATCACACTCACCGTACGTGGCTAATCCTCGGGGCTTCCTATGGATACAGTAGAATGACTCTATGCACGACGCCACTTTCTCCAGGTAATTCCTACCCTTGAGCTGTCCTTCTTTTCTAGACCTGATTTTCTTTTACGTGTCTGGCGCAGTGTGATTCCAGTAAGCCTAACTAAATAATCAAGGTTTATTAGAGTAAACATGGAGACATCAAAGAGAATGTGAAGCCTATCATCAACAGGATTAGCGGGAGGGAACATCTCATGTGTCCTTCACACGTCCAAGAATATAACAATGACCTTCTCATTTGGACGCAGACTCTTATTTGGCAAAATTAAAGCAGATTCCAGTAGGTACAAAAACAATATTTAAAGTGGAATTTGGATTTTTAAGAAAATTCCATAATTACATTATAAACTAGAAATGGTGTAACTTTTGAAGGCTCAATTTTTTTTCCGCTATTTCATGGCAATTTTAACCAATTTATTTACCATATTTTTGGGACTAAAAGATGGATCTTACTAAAAGACGCATCCAAAACTATAGCATCCAAAAAAATGAATTGCCACCAAATAGCTCACAAATAGCTCTGCTACATCCAAGCATTAACACACAGCTCTCCTACAACCATTCTTGGCGCTGCGCTGAGCTGCGTAATCTGTGAGCGCTATATAAATAAAGGAATTATTATTATTCACTTAAATGCAGCTCTGTTGCATCAATACACTCACACAGTTTTCCTAAAACCATTCACTCACACGCAGCTCTGCCACATCCATATGCTCACAAACAGCTCTCCTACAACCACCCACTCACACAAAGCTCTGCTACATCCATACACTCACAAACAGCTCTCCTACAACCACCCACTCACACAAAGCTCTGCTACATCCATTCATTCACAAGAACCCCTCATTTTGTAGCTTCACAGGCTGTTATATTGTGCAGAAGTGATTCCCCTCTTTCACCGTGGACTGAAACTGCCTCTGCTGCAGTAATGTTACATCAGCAGAGGAAAAGCGAAGAAGTGCCGAAGGAGCAGAATGAAGGCTACAGATTGTAGGGGTTTTGGTATCAAAATTTTATAAGTTTATTTATTATTATCCCCACCTGACCAGCACAGAGGGCAAAAATGACACAATTTCTAACGCAGAGCCATGAATTGCGTCTATTTCAGTTGTACAAGCCTTGATAATTGTGGCCAAAAAAAGTAAAACGCGACAGACTTAAACTACGACAGATTCGTCACCACAATGTTGAACGATGAATCCGGTGCAGCACTAATGTTCTCGAGCTCTGAAGGGTCAGAGCCTACAACACAGTGGGGGTCATTTACTAAGGGCCCGATTCGCGTTTTCCCGACGTGTTACCCGAATATTTCCGATTTGCGCGGATTTTCCCTGAATTGCCCCGGGATTTTGGCGCACGCGATGGAATTGCGGCGCATCGGCGTTGGCATGCACGCGACGGAAATCAGGGGGACTCGCGCTTACCTTCACTAGGAATAGACCGGTGTACTTCAGTGCATTCCGGAGGGCCTAGGGCAGTGATGGCAAACCTTTTAAAGACCGAGTGCCCAAACTACAACAAAGACCCGCTTATTTATTGCAAAGTGCCAACACAGAAATGTAATTTGTGATTTATACTTCCTTCTCTGTCACAGTTTTCATTGATACCAGCACCTGAAGACACCAATAAAGCAGAAAATAGTCCCAGGTACAGCTGTCTCTTTAAAATAGCTTTGTGCACAGCAAGTCCTGGGCTGTCTGGGACTGCAGGAAGATACCTGGAGTCATCTCTGGTGATGGCCTGAGTGCCCACAGAAAGGGCTCTGAGTGCCACCTCTGGCACCAGTGCCATAGGTTAGCCATCACTGGCCTAGGGGAACTTCAGCGCAGCGGCGCCACCTAGTGGACGTCGGAGGAACTACCGTAGTGAATCCCGGCCGGACCCGAATCCACTGCAGAGAACGCGCCACTGGATCGCGAATGGACCGGGTAAGTAAATCTACCCCATTGATGTAGTCCTCCAGATTGGTTTTCTTCTCCTCGTTCAGATCCAGAATCGGGTTAGCAGCTGGGCCCACCGGTGCATCCTCCTGTTCTCCAGTCCAGCACTGCCCCACTTATTTAATATTCATATTATCATAAGATAAGTTATCAGGTTATCACCAATATAATAATTACGCTAACCTATTTTCTAAAATTGTCTATGGAGGGTGGAAAGGAGTTCTGGTTGTTCTGGTTCTCTGTTTTTGACATCTATGAATATATTTGGCCAAGAAGCTGAAGAACAGGCAAACCCATGATGGTTCTATTTCTGGATTTTTCGGCCTCATCTATATAGGTGGTGCAGAGATCTGTGGGGACATGTCGCCCTCATCATTAGTGCTGGCTCCATGACATATAAACTCTCCAATGTATATTTCATTACGGAGAAAATAGAAACAAAATGTCCAACGTCCTCCTGGTAATTATCCCTCCTGATGAACCTCCCGAGCCTTGTGTGGTGTCCAGGACCAATATCTGCAATACACCTCCCCGTCATCTGTCAGCTTCATCTGCAGTGAGACAGGATAATAGCTAACGAAGATCTCCATAACAAGTAACATGATTAAACCTCCACAATGTGGGGATAAAATACAATTCCCAAATTTTCAGGCAGTACAGGCAGTCCCTGGGTTACATACAAGTTGAATTTGTATGTAAGTCGGAACTGTATATTTTATAATTGTAGCTCCAGACAAAAATTTTGTTTTGCCCCAGTGACAATTGGAGTTTAATTTTTTTTTTTCTGTAACTGGAACAATTATTATCAATAAAGCTTCATTACAGACACCTTACAGCTCATCATTGTAGTCTAAAACTATAGTAAAGCATCCAGAGAGGTCACCAGGGGTCACAGTGGGCAGAGGGGTCTGTCTGTAACCAGGGGTCGTCTGTAAGTCGGGTGTCTTTAAGTAAGGGACCATCTGTATAGGGTACCCAGTAGGGTATAGGGCACTTACCCAGTGAATCTACAATCAAAATCCACCATGATAAACCAGGGACATTACTTATAGATCCAGACACCGGCCTCCTTCCTTCTAACATCAACTTGTACAATTATACTAATTAGTCGAGGTGCACTGGGGGTGTTCCCAGGCCCTCTCTGTGCTGTAGCTTCACAGGCTACAGGATATAGTGTCTCAGCCTCTTCTCCCTCAGCACTTCCCCCGTCCCTGTGCCTGATGTAATCTCACTACAGCAGAAGAAGCTTCAGCACACAGAGGCCGGGGGGAAGTGCTCCTGCATCAACATATATTTTTCCGGTTTACAACGAACCATCTCATCCAAAGCCTCATGAATTCTTTAACCACAAGACACAATTCATCTTATTCATGCTTATATTCTGATACAAAATACGGCAAGAAAAAACATTTTGTATTGCCTCAGTCCCTGGAATCTGAAGTCCATGTGAGCGACGTGTAAAGACATCGGACAAGTGAGAATACGCATCAATGAACACAGAACTTTTGAGAAAACATCAAGTAGAGAAAGAAAAGTGAAACACGGAACACACAACACAACTCTAAGAGAAAGTTAGATCAACTGGATTGGGGCACATTTACTTACCTGTCCCTGGAGTTCACCGAAAGTGTATTGTCTAACGATAACGCACTGTGCCGCGATTCACTACAATCATGCGCCCAATATCCTGCATGTGTCGCTTCCCCGCTCAGGTCCGACAGAGTTCACCTTCTTCTTCCTGGTGCATGTGAGTGCTTGGGCTTGGGACATAATTTGAATGTTAAATCCCGCGCTCAGTCCGAATGCGTCGGATCTTCTGATGACACGCCCCCTAAATTGTGTCACATGGAAACCAGCGTGCACCAAAATCACAGCGCAGACAAGGATACCTGTGCAAGCCGTGTAACCCCAGAAAAAGGCAAACAGTTCGACAAAAGTGAGCAGCCCGACCCTTAGTAAATGAGCCCCATTGTGTCCAACATTAATTTGCTTCTCCAGCACCGTGCAATCTATAGATTCTTTCCTATAAAAGATAGTCAAAAAGTTATTATTATGTTTGCTGGATACGGATGATTTTTTGAGGGTTATTTGGTTTTCCTGAGTTTTTGTGGCATAAAAAGTCTCAGAGTAGTCACATTGAGGTTTTTTGAGACTTTTCACTGATCAAATGTCTCACAGGACTATTTCCACCTCTTCATTAATCTGATGTAAACATAGAACTTACTGCTAATACAAAGCCAGAGTCATAAAAAGCCTCATAGTCCCTGCTGGTGGATGTGATGGGACTTTTTATGCATTTTGAGACTTTTCTTTGCAACTTTTGGAAAAAGAAAAACATTTATTCAAGGGCCAAAGCTACTTTAAAGATTCTTATGGGCAGTGGAGCTCCAAAAATAAACACATAACTGTCCCAAGGAGCCACCTAATGATAAGTAATCTCCTTTGTCCTCATGTCTTAACCACATGTGAACAAGTCGCTTTTCGAATTCAGACAAAAAAAAAAAGTCTGTAGAAATATGAAAGTAAATATGAAAGTAATTTCTAGTTAGGTCTAAGTCCAGAAACTCCATCACTTGATCTGTGCATTGCTAAGTGTCGCACCTTCACATAACTTATGTGGCGCTGCTGTCAAGATATTGTATGTGTGTGTACAGGCTCCTAATATCAAACGTGCACAAGTGTGAGACTTCCGATAAATCACATTCCTTTAAGTGACTCAAAGAGGCACATTTACTTACCCAGTCCAGTCGCGATCCAGCGGCGCGTTGTCCGACGCTGATTCGGGTTCTGCCGGGATTCACTAAGGTCGTGCGCCCGATGTCTACTAGGTGTCGCTGCTGCGCTGAAGTCCGCCGAGGTCCACTGGAATTCACCTCCTCCGTCTCAGTGTATGTGAGTGCTATTTTTGTGCCAAGTCTCCCCATTTCTGTCACGTGAAAGCTTGCGCCGATGGGCCACAATTCGATTGTGTGCGCCAAAATCCCGGGGCAATTCGCCGCAAATCGGAAAAATTCAGGAAACCCGGCGGAAAAACGCGTTTCGGACCTTTAGTAAATGTGCCCCAATGGGTTTGAGAAATTTTGACATCACTACTATGCAACACACTAGGGCACATTTACTTACCCGTCCGGAGAAGTTCACAGAAAGTGCGTTGTCTGTGTATAATGTACATCTGCCGCGATTGACTAAGATTGTGTGCCCCATATACTGCATCTGTCGCTTCCCCGCTCAGGTCCCCGGAGTTCACCTTCTTCCTGGTGCATGTAAGTGCATTGTCTTGTGACACAATTTGAATCTTAAATCCCGCGCTCAGTCCAAATCAGTCGGATTGATCGTCGGCACGGCCCCCGGATTGTGTCGTGTGAAAGCAGTGCTGCTGCGCCAAAATTCGATCGCGTGTGACACAATCCCAGCACACACCCCTTTTAAATACCTGTCAAAGCTGCGCAACTCCCGAAACTGGCGCACAGTCCGACAAAAGTGTGATCCGCTACCCTTAGAAAATAAGCCCCACTGTTCTCATTTGTAGATTATTTTGCTTTTCTATGGCAAAGAAGACGCGGCAATTTGTGGAAAATACAACAAAAACTTTGTGGTTACAAAAAAGTTTTAATGCATCAACAATTTAAATGCAATGAGGATCGATGAATGGATTGTTCCATGTTTTTGCTGCAGATTTTCCATGCAGTAGTCATATGTACTGTCGTGTTATACTATCTATGCCTTATATAAACCCAGAAGGGTTGACCCTTCCAGTCTTTACAGTATAGGTAGGGGCCATAGAGGAAAGCAAAAACTGTAAAATTATCCCTCCCTCCATCCATTAATTATCATAACAGTGGGGGCTGCTTTGACTTCCAGTGTGGGCCATTAGGGTTTGGAGCCTGCTCATCCCTTCCCATCACTTGTAGGGTAGAGAACAGTTATGACAGAAGGAGATTTGCCTATGGTACTCATGAAAATTGGGAACACTATTTAGCTCCACATCAGTCATAGAAAAAGGTGGGTGTACTTGTAGGTTATAGATTGGGATGTCAATCAGCTGCCAAGGTATAAACTCTAAGGATTGGGATGTAATATTACCACTGAGCTCAGGAGCTGGTTATTTCTGGTAAGAGAAGTGTATCTAAGGAATAGCTGAGCTCAGGAGCTGGTTCTTTACTGTAATAGCAGTGTATCAGTTGGATAACTGAGTTCATGCTACTTTTTTTAATTTAAAGGGCACCTACCACCACGATTCTACCTATAAAGGTAGAACGGGTGGTAGGTGGATGAATGGGACGTGAGGATAGCCCCGATATGTTAATTTTCTTAAGCGGCTACTGGGGCTTGGAGTAGCCGGACATGAGACTAGAAGTCGCGGCTACTCCATGCCACAGTAGCCTCTTTTCTCCGCCTACCATGTCATCTTCGGCGCGCGCCCTCGTCCGAATAAACGGCATGCGCAGAACGCAGGCCTGCAGGTGCGCGGCCAGAGCTACTGCGTACGCGCAGAACGTCGGGGCCTCGGACAAGGGCACTCAGCTACAAGGAGCTGCGTGCCGAAGATGCAATGGTAGGCGGAGAAAAGAGGCTACTGGGGCATGGAGTAGCCGCGACTTGTAGCCTCATGTCCGGCTACTCCACGCCCCAGTAGCCGCTTAAGAAAATTAACATATCGGGGCTATCCTCACGTCCCAATCATCCACCTACCACCCGTTCTACCTTTATAGGTATGCAGGTAGGTGCCCTTTAAGAGCAATATATCAGCTGCATAGCTGAGCTCAGGAGCTGGTTATTTATTGTAAGAGAAGTGAATCTGGGGAATAGCTGAGATCTAGTGGTGGTCACAGCAGAGACAAGAGAGACTTCAGAAGTTATGGAACAAGTGTAGAACAGACACATCTGGTTGTATCTTAACTCCATCAAACTCATGGGCTTATGCAATCTCATCTGTGAATGACCTACTTGCATAAGTATTACATAAATTAACACTTTTTTAAATATCCTTTCAATGTCCTTGTTGATTTAACACTCTAAGATTTATCCCTGGCTGAACATAGATAGAATACATTCAACACTTGTGTAAGAGAGAATCTGAGCCGTGAGTCATTGGTGTACTTAAGTTTTGGGTATTATTGTATCACTACTGGTTTTTCTAGCTATATCTTGACACAAAATGTCAAATGTCACCTAATCTCCGCATGGAGCCTGTAAGCTAAATAACCACCATGAAGGGTGGTAGGGTGGCGTGGTTGGCCAAGAATTAAGGGGACCTTATATAACTTGACGATAGAGAGTATTCAGATGTGCGTCTAATTGAAAACCCATCTTCCTATATTAATAGTTGATAATTCTAAATTAATAGAGGGAGGGGTCTTCAATCACTGAAACCAAAAGAGAATGAAATAGAGTAATCACGGGTACAGTCCCAAGTCACAATCAGATATCAGCACAGTACAAAATCAGGAGACAAGAGGTAGTCAGAAAACAAAGCAGAGCTCAAATCCAGAACAGGCAGAAATAAACTCATGGGTAGATAAACCAAATAACTGTCAGGGAAATCCAGCCGGACATGAAATCGGAAAAAACCTTTACCATTTTAACCGCTTCCGCACCCTGACGTAATAGTAAGTTTGTTGCGGAATGTACCTACCACAGACAGACATACTATTACATCGGGCTTATGCCACAACTCATTAGCAGAGCCAGTAGCAGGAGCAGCAGCTGTCAGCTATATAATCAAAAAGGTCATGATTAAGGAGTTTTCCGAAACGCGTAGACCATAGCCGGGCACTGGTGTATGTTTCCCTCGGCTTGGCTGTATACCTCCTTTTTGTACTTCATAAAGAAAATATCACGTTTTTATTACAACAACCGGAGTGTCCGTGGAGCTGGATTATTTGCATTTTATATATTTCTGGACTTGGAACAAAAGAGATCCGTGCTTGGACTCCTGTCATATACTGCTGTGCCTCCAGGTGAGCTGACTTCAACTTTTCTACATATATCGTGTCAGCTATATATCACAGCTGACACTTACTCTAACACCCCACATGGGATGGGGATGCTAAAATAAGTCAGTAACTTGAGGAAAAAATAAAAAGCTATATATGAGGGATTTCCTTGTTGGAGAATAGACAATAGAATACAATAGACAAAATAACATACGTTCAAAAAAGTTGCAACAAGATTGATGATTTCAGGGTTGGACTGGGGTGCCTGGGCCGACAAGTGAAATTGATTCTGGGGGCCCACTTACGCTAACAAAATATTACCTAGATGTGAGTCAGGATTAGGGAATTTTCTAGCACTGGCGAAAGGCGGGTGGGCATAAATATAGAGATGAGCAAGTATACTCGTCCGAGCTTGATGCTCGTTCGAGTATAAGGTACTCGAAACGGCTCGTTGCTCGGACGAGTATTTCCCCTGCTCGAGATCGAGCATTTAATTAAAAAACCACAGTGAAAAACATGAAGATATAGAATAAAAACAGTGAACACGTGAACACAGGATCATTTAAGTGAAAAACACAGTAAGAACACAGTGAAGAATAGATACGATGTTCGGCACATCTCCTTACTTGTCGGAAGATACGCGCGGAACGGTGCGAACAAAATAGCATGTGAGAACAATATATATGTGTGAAGAACAAATGAAGAACCCGTGAGCAGGACAGAGACACCGGGAGCAGCAGCAGAGACACCGGGAGCACACAGAGACATCGGGCAGTGCACGGAGACATCGGGCAGCGAACGGAGCGGCAGGAGACATAGGGGCACGGGAGATAGAGGGCAACGGAGACATCGGGGCACGGACATCGGGGCACGGAGACATAGGGGCACGGAGGACATAGGGGCACGGAGACATAGGGGCCGGAGACTAGGGGCACAGAGCATCGGGGCACGAGACATCGGGGCACGGAGACATCGGAGCACGGACATAGGGGCACGGAGACATAGGGGCACGGAGACATAGGTACGGAGACATCGGGCACGAGACATCGGCGCGGCCCGGAGACTCGGGCACGCACGAGACATCGGGGAGACTTCAGTGGAAGAAGAGCAGCGGATCCCGGGACAGCGTATCTCCCGACAAGTAAGCAGATGTGCTGAACATCTGCAATCTACTCTCACTGTGTTTTTCACTTAAAAAAACCGGAGCGGCAGGAGACATAGGGCACGGAATATAGGGCACGGAGACATCGGGGCACGGAGACATCGGGGCACGGAGACATAGGGGCACGGAGACATAGGGACGGAGACATAGGGGCACGGAGACATAGGCACGGAGACATCGGGGCACGGAGACAATCGGGCACGAGAACAATCGGAGCACGGAGACATAGGGGCACGGAGACATAGGGGCACGGAGACATAGGGGCAACGGAACATAGGGGCACGGAGACATCGGCACGGAGACATCGGGCAGCGGCACGGAGACATCGGCAGCGGCACGGATACATCGGGAACTTCAGTGGAAGAAGAGCAGCGGATCCCGGACAGCGTATCTCCCGACAAGTAAGCAGATGTGCTGAACATCTGCAATCTATTCTTCACTGTGTTTTTCACTTAAATGATCCTATTTCTTCCTGTTCTTCACATCTGCTAACTTGTCGGATATAATATACGCGCGGAACAGTGAAAATAGATTGCAGATGTTTGCATATCTGCTAACTTATCAGAAAGACATTCTTTTTCATTAATTAACACTTATTCCCGAACCATGTCCCTTTGAAAAAATGCTCGATCTCCATTGACTTCAATGGGCTCGTTATTCGGACGAGCACTCGAGGCATCGAAAAGTTCGTCTCGAATAACGAGCACCCAGCATTTTAGTGTCTCGCTCATCTCTAATAAATACCTTTGTCTTCCCTGCTCTTCCCCTGCTGGCTCTTTGTAACTGAGGTTACAGTTGACATTATACTGAGGATGTATAATAATTACAGGTGGCTCCAACGTTTAAGTAGGCCCCTGGGCGAGAGAGCCTTAGAGTCCCCTTTTCAGAAAAGGGACATACCGGTGCCACGCTGTCTCCCCCTAGTAGCCACAATGTCCCTCCCACCCGTAGACACACTGTCCCCCCATAAGCCACACTGATCCCCCCCATAGTTTACACTCCCCCCTCCTCATAGCCACACTGTCTCCCACATTAGCCTACTGTCCCCCCTATGTACCCAGTGTGCCCCTATAGTCACAATGTCCCCCTATATGCCATACTTTCCCCCCCCACCCATAAACACCAACTCCAACTAAGTCCACAGTCCCCATAAGCCCATTTCCCCCCCCCCCCTCCATAAGACACACTGTCCACCCGCATACTGCGTTAAGCGCCGCTCTAGGGGAGAGAGAAAGGTGAGTTTTCGATTCTGGGCTGTGGTTGGGGATATAATTGTCAGCACTAATATTACTAATCAATAACTAATTACAACATTTACAATAACTGATGACATAATACTCCACACTCCTGGAGCCGGGCATCACATACAGAAGATAGACTTGAATCATTGACTTATGGAGATAAACAATGCATGTGTTTAGAGCTGTCTCACAGGACCATCTGTCCTCTCCTCCAGACTCATCTCTTCTTCCTCTCACACTCCTCTGTCCCCCCCTCCAGGCTCCTCTGTCCTCCTTCTACAGACCATTTTGTCCTCCACCTTCTGGCCCTCGTGCTCCGCCTCCTCCAAACTCTTCTTTGCCTCCAGACTCTCTGTTCTCCTCCTCCAGAGCCCTCTGGACTCTTCTAGGCCCATTCAGTCTAATTTGCAAGTAATCTATAAATGAAAGAATTTGGCCTGCTCAGACCCCTCTCTCGTCCTCCTCCTCCAGACTCCTCTGTCCTCCTCCTTCAGACCTCTCTGTCCTCCTCCTCCAAACTCCTCTGTCCTCTTTTTTCCAGACTCTCCTTTCCTCCTCCTCCAGACCCCTCTGTCCTCTCCTCCCAGACAACACTGTCCTCCCCATCCAGGCTCCCCTGTCCTTCTCCTCCAGACCCCTTGTCCTCCTCCAGACTCCTCGCCCCTCTCCCAGACTTCTCTGTCCTTCTGCTCCAGACACCACTGTCCTCCTCATCCAGGCCCCACTGTCTTCCTCTCCAGCCCCACAGTCCTCCTCCTCCAGACCCTAATGTCCCCTCCCAGGACCCCCTGTCTTACTCCAGATGCCTATGTCCTCCATCCTCAAGGCCCCCGGTCTTCCTCCTCAGAAGCCTCTGTCCTCCTCCTCCACGACACCTCTGTCCTCATCCAGGCCCTCTGTCCTCCACCTCCAGGCCCTCTGTCCTCTGCCTGCAGGCCCCTTTTTCCTCCACCCATGCCCTCTTTCTCCACTTCCAGGCCCCTCTGTCATCCTTGTCTAGGTCCTACTTTCCTCCACTCTCTGCCCCTCGTCAACCTCCTTTTGCACTGGCATCTCCTCTTCCTGTCTTCTGTCTTAAGCCAGGACAGACTTAGACAGGAGGCATCCCGGTTAAGTGCGACGTGTGCTGGAAATCTGTGACTATGACTTTTAAATAGTGTCACAAGCCCTAGCCTTCTGATGCATCACTAAAAAAACAGTGAACTCTGTGAACCTGTGTGGGGAAGCGACACATGCGGAAGCACGATCTTATTGAATCGCCGCACGGTGCATTATGTCGGACATGTCACTTTCTGTGAACTCCAGTGACCGGAGTAAGTAATTGTGCGCCATCTGTCCAACAGCTGAAAATTGAGAAATTTTCTGAATTTTCTATTTTTTTAAAACGTATCTGCCGCTTACGAGGGGTACACTGTGTCCTCAAGAAAAAAAGTCTCAAAGTCCCCTGGATATGTTTAAATGTTCCAAAGTTATAAACTGGCTAGAATCACTAATAAATCTCTCCATAGTCATGAGGTTCTCTAAGTCGCAGGAGGCGGCGGTGCTTGATTTATCAAAATTTTACAAGAATTTTCAGATTGAAGACTATGAAGGAACACATAGAAAATAAGAAGTGAACCCAATTATTTTAACCGCTTCCGCACCCTGACGTAATAGTAAGTTTGTTGCGGAAAGTAACAAACACAAACAAACATACTATTACGTCGGGCTTATGCCACAACTCATTAGCAGAGCCAGTAGCAGGAGCAGCAGCTGTCAGCTATATATCAAAAAGGTCATGATTAAGGAGTTTTCCGAAACGCGTAGACCATAGCCGAGGCACTGTGTATGTTTCCCTCTGCTTGGCTGTATACCTCCTTTTTGTACTTCAATAAAGAAAATATCACGTTTTTATCTACAACCGGAGTGTCCGTGGAGCTGGATTATTTGCATTTTATATATTTCTTGGACTTGGAACAAAGAGAATCCGTGCTTGGACTCCTGGTCATATACTGCTGTGCCTCCAGGTGAGCTGACTTCAACTTTTCTACATACGTTTTTATCTACAACCGGAGTGTCCGTGGAGCTGGATTATTTGCATTTTATATATTTCTTGGACTTGGAACAAAGAGAATCCGTGCTTGGACTCCTGGTCATATACTGCTGTGCCTCCAGGTGAGCTGACTTCAACTTTTCTACATATATCGTGTCAGCTATATATCACAGCTGACACTTCACTCTAACACCCACAAATGGAGATGGGGATGCTAAAATAAGCAGTAACATTGAGGGAAAAAATAAAAAGCTATATAAATGAGGGATTTCCCTTGTTGGAGAATAGAAATAGAATAAATAGACAAAAAATAACATACGGTTCAAAAAAGTTGCAACAAGAATTGATGATTTCAGGGTTGGACTGGGGTGCCTGGGGCCGACAAGTGAAATTGATTCTGGGGCCCACTTTACTGCTAAGCAAAATATTACCTAGATTGTGAGAGTCAGGGATTAGGGAATTTCTAGGCACTGGAGAAGGCGGGTGGGCATAAATACTAGAGATGAGCAAGTATACTCGTCCGAGCTTGATGCTCGTTCGAGTATTAAGGTACTCGAAACGGCTCGTTGCTCGGACGAGTATTTCCCCCTCAAAATCCTGAAAGAGCGTTGTGGAATCTGATCTCCAGGATTGTATGGAGCACTAACAGATCTGCATTACATACAATTTAGGCCTAAAAGTCAGCCAAACTCTAGACCTACACATCCAATGTAAAGAATACATTATTTCTTTAGACCATTACAGGCAGTCCCCGCGTTACATACAAGATAGGTTCTGTAGGTTTGTTCTTAAGTTGAGTTTGTATGTAAGTCGGAACCATATACTTTATTATTGTAACCCCAGACAGAATTTTTTTGGTCTCTGTGACAATTGGATTTTAAAAATGTTGGATTGTCATAAGGATAAACAATAAATCTTAATTACAGGCAGCATTGATAACTGTTAAAGCTGTTTATTGTAGCCTAGGACTTAAGTACAGTAAATTGCCAAAATCCAGTGGTCCGTTTGTAACTAGGGGTCGTATGTAAGTCAGGTGTTCTTTAGTAGGGGACCGCCTGTATATGGTTTCCACCAACATAAGCTCTGGAAAGACTGTTATTGAATGCCTACTTTATGTAGATGTCATTGTTAATACTTTATGTTATGAATAGAGATGAGCGAGTATACTCGTCCGAGCTTGATGCTCGTTCGAGTATTAAGGTACTCGAAACGGCTCGTTGCTCGGACGAGTATTTCCCCTGCTCGAGATCGAGCATTTAATTAAAAAAACACAGTGAAGAACAATGAAGAATAGAATAAAAACAGTGAACACAGTGAACACAGGATCATTTAAGTGAAAAACACAGTAAAGAACACAGTGAAGAATAGATTACAGATGTTCGGCACATCTGCTTACTTGTCGGAAGATACGCGCGGAACGGTGCGAACAAAATAGCATGTGAAGAACAATATATATGTGTGAAGAACACTTTGAAGAACATGGTGAGCAGGACAGAGACACCGGGGAGCAGCACAGAGATACCGGGGAGCAGCACAGAGACATCGGGCAGTGGCACGGAGACATCGGGCAGCGACACGGAGCGGCACGGAGACATAGGGGCACGGAGATATAGGGGCACGGAGACATCGGGGCACGGAGACATCGGGGCACGGAGACATCGGGGCACGGAGACATAGGGGCACGGAGACATAGGGGCACGGAGACATAGGGGCACGGAGACATCGGGGCACGGAGACATAGGGGCACGGAGACATAGGGGCACGGAGACATCGGGGCACGGTGACATCGGGGCACGGAGACATAGGGGCACGGTGACATCGGGGCACGGTGACATCAGGGCACGGTGACATCGGGGCACGGTGACATCGGGGCACGGAGACATCGGGCAGCGGCACGGAGACATCGGGGAGACTTCAGTGGAAGAAGAGCAGCGGATCCCGGGACAGCGTATCTCCCGACAAGTAAGCAGATGTGCGAACATCTGCAATCTGATCTTCACTGTGTTTTCACTTAAAAAACACGGAGCGGCACGGAGACATAGGGGCACGGAGATATAGGGGCACGGAGACATCGGGGCACGGAGACATCGGGGCACGGAGACATAGGGGCACGGAGACATAGGGGCACGGAGACATAGGGGCACGGAGACATAGGGGCACGGAGACATCGGGGCACGGAGACATCGGGGCACGGAGACATCGGAGCACGGAGACATAGGGGCACGGAGACATAGGGGCACGGAGACATAGGGGCACGGAGACATAGGGGCACGGAGACATCGGGGCACGGAGACATCGGGCAGCGGCACGGAGACATCGGGCAGCGGCACGGAGACATCGGGGAGACTTCAGTGGAAGAAGAGCAGCGGATCCCGGGACAGCGTATCTCCCGACAAGTAAGCAGATGTGCTGAACATCTGCAATCTATTCTTCACTGTGTTTTTCACTTAAATGATCCTATTCTTCACTGTTCTTCACATCTGCTAACTTGTCGGGAGATAATATACGCGCGGAACAGTGAAGAATAGATTGCAGATGTTTGCATACATCTGCTAACTTATCAGAAGACATTCTTTTTCAATTAATTAACACATTTTATTCCCGAACCATGGTCCCTTTGAAAAATGCTCGAGTCTCCCATTGACTTCAATGGGGCTCGTTATTCGAGACGAGCACTCGAGCATCAGGAAAAGTTCGTCTCGAATAACGAGCACCCGAGCATTTTAGTGCTCGCTCATCTCTAATAAATACCTTTGTTCTTCCCTCTCTTCCCCTGCATGGCTCTTTGTAAACTGAGGTTACAGTGACATTATACTGAGGATGGTATAATAATTATCAGGGTTGGCTCCACGTTTAAGTAGGCCCCTGGGCGAGAGAGCCTTAGAGTCCCCTTTTCAGAAAAGGGACATACCGGTGCCACGCTGTCTCCCCCTAGTAGCCACAATGTCCCTCCCCACCCGTAGACACACTGTCCCCCCATAAGCCACACTGATCCCCCCATAGTTACACTCCCCCCTCCTCATAGCCACACTGTCTCCCACATTAGCCATACTGTCCCCCCTATGTAGCCACAGTGTGCCCCTATAAGTCACAATGTCCCCCTATATGCCATACTTTCCCCCCACCCATAAACCACACTGCTCCCAATAAGTCACACAGTCCCCCATAAGCCACATTCCCCCCCCCCCCCTCCATAAGACACACTGTCCACCCGCATACTGCGTTAAGCGCCGCTTAGGGGGAGAGAGGAAAGGTGAGTTTTCGATTCTGGGCTGTGGTTGGGGATATAATTGTCAGCACTAATATTACTAATCAATAACTAATTACAACATTTACAATAACTGATGACTATAACTCCACACTCCTGGAGCCGGGGCATCACATACAGAAGATAGACTTGAATCATTGACATTATGGATAAAACAATGCATGTGTTTAGAGCTGTCTCACAAGGACCCATCTGTCCTCCTCCTCCAGACTCATCTGTCTTCTTCCTCTACACTCCTCTGTCCTCCCCCTCCAGGCTCCTCTGTCCTCCTTCTACAGACCATTTTGTCCTCCACCTTCTGGCCCCTCTGTGCTCCGCCTCCTCCAAACTCTTCTATTTGCCTCCAGACCTCTCTGTTCTCCTCCTCCAGAGCCCTCTGGACCTCTTCTAGGCCCATTCAGTCTAATTTGCAAGTAATCTATAAAATGAAAAGAATTTGGCCATGCTCAGACCCCTCTCTCGTCCTCCTCCTCCAGACTCCTCTGTCCTCCTCCTTCAGACCTCTCTGTCCTCCTCCTCCAAACTCCTCTGTCCTCTTTTTTCCAGACTCTACTTTCCTCCTCCTCCAGACCCCTCTGTCCTTCTCCTCCAGACACCACTGTCCTCCCCATCCAGGCTCCCCTGTCCTTCTCCTCCAGACCCCATTGTCCTCCTCCAGACTCCTCTGCCCCTCTCCCAGACTTCTCTGTCCTTCTGCTCCAGACACCACTGTCCTCCTCATCCAGGCCCCACTGTCTTCCTCATCCAGGCCCCACAGTCCTCCTCCTCCAGACCCTAATGTCCTCCTCCTCCAGGACCCCCTGTCTTACTCCAGATGCCTATGTCCTCCATCTCAAGGCCCCACGGTCTTCCTCCCTCAGAAGCCTCTGTCCTCCTCCTCCACGACACCTCTGTCCTCCATCTCCAGGCCCCTCTGTCCTCCACCTCCAGGCCCCTCTGTCCTCTGCCTGCAGGCCCCTTTTTCCTCCACCTCCATGCCCTCTTTCCTCCACTTCCAGGCCCCTCTGTCATCCTTGTCTAGGTCCTACTTTCCTCCACCTCTATGCCCCTCTGTCAACCTCCTTTTGCACTGGCATGCTCCTCTTCCTGTCTTCTGTCTTAAGCCAGGACAGACTTAGACAGGAGGCATCCCGGGTTAAAGTGCGACGTGTGCTGGGAAATCTGTGACTATGACTTTTAAATAGTGTCACAAGCCCTAGCCTTCTGATGCATCACTAAAAAAACAGTGAACTCTGTTGAACCTGTGTGGGGAAGCGACACATGCGGAAGCACGATCTTATTGAATCGCCGCACGGTGCATTATAGTCGGACAATGCACTTTCTGTGAACTCCAGTGACCGGAGTAAGTAATTGTGCGCCTATCTGTCCAAACAGCTGAAAATTGAGAAATTTTCTGAATTTCTATTTTTTTCAAAACGTATCTGCCAGCTTACGAGGGGTACACTGTGTCTCAAGAAAAAAGTCTCAAAGTCCCCTGGATATGTTTAAATGTTCCAAAGTTATAGAACTGGCATAGAATCACTAATAAATCTTCTCCATAGTCTATGAGGTTCTCTGAGTCGCAGGAGGCGGCGGTGCTTGATTTATCAAAATTTTACAAGAATAATGACCTACTTGCATAAGTATTACATAAATTAACACTGTTTAAAATATCCTTTCAATGTCCTTGTTGATTTAACACTCTAAGACTTTATCCCTGGGCTGAACAGTAGATAGAATAACATTCATCACTTGTGTAAGAGAGATCTGAGCCAATGAGTCATTGGTGTACTTAAGTTTTGGGTATTATTGTATCACTACTGGTTTTTCTAGCCATAATCTTGAAACAAAAATGTCAAATGTCACCTAATCTCCCATGGAGCCTGTTAGCTAAATAACCACCATGAAGGGTGGAGTAGGGTGGCGTGGTTGGCCAAGAATTAAGGGGACCTTACATAACTTGAAAATAGAAGAGTATTCAGAATGTGCCGTCTAATTTAGAAAACCCATTTTCCTATATTAATAGTTGATCATTCTAAATTAATAGAGGGGAGGGGTCTTCAATCCACTGAAACCAAAAGAGAATGAATAGAGTAATCACGGGTACAGTCCCAAGTCACAACCAGATATCAGACCCCTCTCTTGTCCTACTCCTCCAGACTCCTCTGTCCTCCTCCTCCTTCAAACTCCTCTGTTCTCTTTTTCTGTCCTTCTCCTCCAGACCCCACTGTCCTCCTCCTCCAGACTCCTCTGCCCCCTCTACTAGACTCCTCTGTCCTGACACAAATTGTGTCACAAGGCCTAGCCTTCTGATGCATCACTAAAAAAACAGTGAACTCTGTTGAACCTGTGTGGGGAAGCGACACATGCGGAAGCACGATCTTATTGAATCGCCGCACGGTGCATTATAGTTGGACAATGCACTTTCTGTGAACTCCAGTGACCGGAGTAAGTAATTGTGCGCCTATCTGTCCAAACAGTTGAAAATTGAGAAATTTTCTGAATTTCTATTTTTTTCAAAACGTATCTACCATCTTACGAGGGGTACACTGTGGGGCACATTTACTTACCCGGTCCATTCGCGATCCAGCGGCGGGTTCTCCGACAGGATTCACTAAGGTGATTCACTAAGGTCCGTGCGCCGATATTCACCAGGTCCGCTGGAGTTCACTTGCTTTTTTCTGGTGTATGTGAGTGCTTGATCTTGTGACACAAATGGCTTTTTAAATTCCGCGATTTTTCCGAATCCTTCGTGTTGTCCGGCGGCCACGCCCCCCGATTTCTGTCGCGTGAAAGTCGGTGCGATTGCGTCAAAAATCGATCACATGCACCACAATCCCATGAAATACAGCGCAAAATGGAAATATTCGGGAAAAACCCGACGGATTCGCGGCTGCGGACCCTTAGTAAATGTGCCCCTGTGTCTCGAGAAAACAGTCTCAAAGCCCCCTGGATATGTTTAAATGTTCCAAAGTTATAGAACTGGCATAGAATCACTGATAAATCTTCTCCATAGTCTATGAGGTTCCCTAAGTCGCAGGAGGCGGCGGTGCTTGATTTATCAAAATTTTACAAGAATATTGTCAGTAGTGATGTAATGATGGGTCAGTGTTATCTATATAGAGGTCATTGTACAGGGAGGGGAATGAGATAAGTTGTGACATCATCTATTGTCAGTAGTGATGTAATAATGGATCAGTGTTATCTATATAGAGGTCATTGTACAGGGAGGGGGAGGAGATAAGCTATGGCATCATCTATTGTCAGTAATGATGTAATGATGGGTCAGGGTTATCTATATAGAGGTCATTGTACAGGGAGGGGGAGGAGATACGCTGTGACATCATCTATTGTCAGTAGTGATGTAATG